>OX579660.1:7505346-7596692 GCA_951230895.1 Carpatolechia fugitivella
CCCTTTCTTGCATAGCGCAAACCTGTTTGAACATGCGAATGGCCCCCGCGACGACCCAGCCATTATCTTTTTAGTCGAGACATCACTGCCTCTGCTACCTGACGTGTGTGCTAGTTCACTGTACTCCACGATTCTTTCATTTAGTTGTTTTGTTATCGTTAAGTTTTGTTGTTTTTTGTTACGTTTTATTAACTTTCGGTGTTATTGTTAAACTTTGTTGACTTTTTGTTGTTGCAATGGCGACATACTCTAACGAAGAATATGCGGACATCATAATGGTGTATGGAGAAGCCCGTGGTGTCGCTCGTGCAGCGCAACGACTCTACCAGGAACGCTTTCCTGGTCGACGATTACCTAGCCGCAGAGTCTTCCAAAACACATACCGACGCCTACGCGAAACTGGCAGTGTCACTTTTCATGAACCAAGAGGACATGTTGTGCGACATAATGTTGAAGTGGACGAGAGAATACTGGCACTTTTTGAGGAAGACGACACAAGAAGCATTAGAGATGTGGCGGCACAACTTGAAATTTCAATATGGAAAGTGTGGAAAGTCCTTCGACAAAACGGAAAACATCCATTCCACGAGACTCCGGTTCAAGGTACGTAATTTAAAACTTTTGTTTGACGTTGCC
The DNA here is from genome assembly GCA_951230895.1 of Carpatolechia fugitivella. NCBI lineage: Eukaryota > Metazoa > Arthropoda > Insecta > Lepidoptera > Gelechiidae > Carpatolechia > Carpatolechia fugitivella. The sequence continues at coordinate 7,505,983 of OX579660.1, forward strand.
TTTGTTTAGCAGGTAGTGGGTTCTATGACGTCACTTTTAGCAATTGAATGGGTATTACCACCCGGTTACAATAGCTGTGGACCTCACTGGAATGTAAAGCCCCTGTTTGTAACCGGGTTGTATGTGCTTACAGCTGGCACACTTGAAAATCTTCTAGTACAATTATTATTACTTACTGCTCAAGAGGAATTAATTTTTTTTTGCTTGTTGCAGGTCTTGAGAATGGTGACTTTGACAGACGAGTGCATTTTTGTCAGTTTTTATTACATACGGATGTGGATGTTCCTGATTTTTTAAAAATAATATTATGGACGGACGAATCCAAATTTACCAGAGAAGGGATTCTAAACTTACATAATTTGCACCACTGGGCGCCGAAACAGGAAAACCCACGTGCCAAAAGACAGAAATCTTTTCAAAGAAGATTTAGTGTGAACGTTTGGGCAAGAGTGATTGGGAATCAGGTAATTGGACCACATTACCTGCCCGATAACCTCAATGGCGAAAATTATTTAGAGTTAATGCAAAATGATCTGCCGGAATTATTGGCCGAGGTGCCCGTATTTGATGAAGATGTGCCCATAGTATTTCAGAACGACGGCTGTCCCGCGCATTGGCGTTTAACTGTGAGGGAATATCTAGATAATGTGTTCCCCAATGCGTGGATTGGGCGCGATGGGCCTATTGCATGGCCGCCACGTTCACCAGACCTAACTCCGTTAGACTTTTATGTCTGGGGACGTGCCAAAGAGCTGGTATACGCCATAGAGGTTCCAACGAAAGAGGTACTAGTCCAACGCATAGAAGCGGCCTTCAATACAATTAAGGAAGAAATACTGCTTCGTACAACGACTGTAGAAATACGAAAAAGATGTCGGGCCTGCATTCGAAACAGAGGTCAACAATTTGAACAGAATCTTTAAAAACTATGAATAAATGTTTAAAATTAAATTTTATTTTTTATTTCAAGTAAAACTTACGAAATTTTAAATTTTTACCTGCCTTGTGAGTGTTATTAACGCAAAAACTTGTTTTTATTTCACCTGTTGAATACTAGAAAATTGCGACTAAGTATAGAAAATTTGCAAATTAGTGATGTTACTAATTACTTTTCATGGCATATTGCACACCATTAGAAAGGGGACAGACCAGAGATGTTTTTAAAAAATTGGAAGAACATGATCACTTTTAGTTTTTTTTTAATTAAAATCGAAAGTTAACGTTCAAATTTATTTTTTTACGAAAAAAAATCTTTGCGAGGCTGTAAAAAAAAAACTAGATGTTTCTGGCGAGTAATTTTAGTTTCGATTGAAGCGTACACTGTTACAAATTAAAGATTTAAAAAAAAAATTGAGCTATACCAAACAATTTTTTTTTATTGAATTTTAAATGTAGACTTATAAATTTTCACCCAAAACAGTTTAAAATCAGTATATAAAAATCCGTTGGACCTTAATTTTTTTATGGGGGCTGAAGAGGTAGCCAAAGACCCCTCCAACCATCATATTCGATTTGGCACACGATGCGCCAAACACCCTGTATATTAAAATATATCCAAAAAATAAACATAAAACACTCGCACTTAACTTCGCACTTCGCATTTAAAATCGCGCCTTTCCAAACGTGTCAAGTGACAGGCCACGCCCACCAACTTACCCGAAAAATAGAAAAAGTTCTAATCTACTTGTTTACTTGCACACTAAATTTTAACTTGCAACTTACTACTAAATTCGCAGTTTACACGCATTAATTTACTTAAAATTAAGTTAAAATTTAGTTAACTACTAAACAACTTAATACGTGTAAACCAGCCATCAGCGATCAGAAAAGCAAAAAAATGTATGGCTGACAGTGATTCGGAACGCGAATACGGGATATTATACTTTAATTGTTTTCAGCGCGTCTCAGAACGCAGGGTGAAACGAAACTCTGGGCGCATTCCGAATCAGACATTTAGCGCTGTCAGCGATCAGAAAAGCAATAAAATTATTACCCTCATCTCGTATGTGCCTTTATAGTCATTAATGATAAAAAGAAATTCCGTCACTGAGGATCTAGCTTTATCTGGAATCAATCAATGCAGTACTTACGATACAATTCATCATTAAAATTAGTATAGAAATAAACTAAGGTGACCACGATGTTATTTTTTGCGGATAGCTTTCGTAAGTTAGATTTTGTTATTTTCAGCATCCATGATCTTAAGCGTCATTTCGTGTGTACCATGTTCAAACGCCAATCATTCTTAAATTGTGGCGTCACGTTTGATAAGAAGTTGTTTACCATCACTGACGGAATTTATAGCTTACAAGCCAGAAGGAGCTAGGCACATACGACGTGACGTAGTACATCTGTCTGAAATCGATTAAACCCGTAATCGCGTTCCGAATTACTCTCAGCCAGCTGTCAAAACTCATACGTCTTTTAAGCCCAAGTCACACAGCGGGAGCGGCGCGTTCCGGGGCCGGGACAAGCAGGACGGCGCTATGCCGCCGCGCCATAGCACCGTCCCGCTTTCCCAGCCCCGGACCGCCCTCGGCACGGCTCTGTGTGACTTGGGCTTTATTGTTTTTCTGATCGCTGACGGCGCTGAAAGTCTGATTCTGAATGCGGCCCAAGTTATGCGATTAGTCCGTTCAAAAAAAAAATAGTCTTTGGTACGTGTTCGTCGTGGTAGGTTCTAGTACTACAACCTGGTTCTTCTAAGGGCGTATTCCGATTCAGACTTTCAGCGCTATCAGCGATCAGAAAAGCAAAAAAACGTACGAGTTTTGACAGCTGACAGTAATTCGGAACGCGATTACGGGTGCTTTAATCGATTTCAGCGCGTTTCGGAACGCAGGGTAAGTAGTCTGTGAGTACTACAGTGTGATCTGTGTTCGTCAGTGTTCGTGCCAAAAATGACAAACAGCTGAAGTTCATTGGAAAAAATTGTTGTTGAAATTTTAGGATTTTCTGAAGTATAGTACTAAATGTCTCTTAGAAAAGTGTTATTTCTGACCAAATCGGTTTGTTGCAATGCCGCTAAACTACAAAATACGTATTATTCAAAACAGAAAGTATGGCTTTTTACGGCCAATACTGTCAGGTTTTATACCGCCGACTTAGGTTAGTTTTTCATCAAATTTTTACTGAAGCTTCGCTCAAAATCGTTAGCAGTCACTCAGTTTTCTAATCTGATTATCTATTCATAAGTTTTTTAATTCACTTTGATTTTCATTCATCATTAGATTTGTGTATTATCAAAAACACATGCTCTACACAGAGTCACAGAATGAGACTATTGGGTGGGAAAGAGCTCTTTGTGTACTTATATCTCATTCATTCGTGATTCTTAAATTATTCCAAATATTTAGGTGATAAAAAAATTGAAGCAGATAAAGATGTTAAGAGTGAGAAAGTCGACATTTTGGGACGCTTTTTCCCACAAGCACATATGAACCTGGACGGAGCACAAGAAGTGAAAAAAGAACAGGAAAATTTTGAAAAAGAACAGAAAGAGAAGGAGCAAGAGAAAGAGAAGAGCTGGAGACGAACGAAAATTGGGTAGATAAATACTTGCAATTAATCCTGATTTTATTGTCAAATAAAGACTGACTTTGAGGATTAGAGATGTATTATGAAGTGAAAACTGTTTATTTTCATAATTATTTTTCACTTAGTTTTGCAGTTTTCGGAGGAGCTCTAACAATAATGGGTGGATGCTTGATTGTGGAAATGGGAGCACCGAGAAGAGATGATAATGGAGAGATTATTGTGGATGAGTTCACTAACCAGCCTGTAGTCTTGCAATACTTGAGAAGGACTTGGAAAGAGCTCACTTTCTATGAGAAGGTAATTGCTAGTGAAATTAAAAAAAGCCTATGTCAATAAATACAATTTCAAGAGATTTGGCCCAATGATCAAAGGGCAAAGTCTTCCTCTCTATTTTTCCACCGTTCACAATCTTAAGCTTCTACTTGCCATTCCATTAGAAATGTGTCCATGTCATCTTTTCAATTTCCCCGGAGTCTACTCCTTCATGAAACCAATAAGAAATTAGGAAAAGTAACCATTTTCGTAATCTTGGTTCAAGCACAGAATATTAAATAGTACTATCATAGTGCTACTATGTATAGAAGTTGCAGTCCTTTGATCTTGGAAAGAGCCGACACTACTTTACGCGTCCAACCTAAATTGCTCCCTAACGGCACGCAATAACGTATGATATGTGGCCGGAGGGCATTGGTCAACCCGGCGCACGTGATCAAACGCAAGGGATAGCAAAGGTTTTCAGTTATGGTAAAAATGAAATACCTACCAACATTTTTGATTTAGATATAATACACCTATTTAACCTTAACGAGTAGATGTAATGATTTACAACTTTTTTAATATCATGTAATGTCTTTAAATGTTCTTGAGTAAATTAGTCTTTTAAAAGTGTTAGGTCTAGTACCTACTAGTAATTTGAATAACTACCTAAAATCTAATTAATTAAATTAAATTGTTTTTCGTATTAAGTACTAAAAGTGACAAGTAATAATTAACGCATTCCGACACGAATACACACTAATATCTTATTAATATGACTTCTCAAGTTTAATATTTTTTTTTATCAAAAGCAAAAACACCAGATTAATAAGTATTTCTGAATGTACCAGTACATAATAAAATAACACACAAAAACGTAGCGAGTAAGCACAAGCGAAATATTCGACAACACACGAATCCCGAGAGACGGCCTTACTGAACTTGCACCCACGGGCGCCAATTGGTAGGTTATTTATTTATACCTACGCACAGAGTGACGGAGGCCTGTTTGAAGCTAAGAAGATACAGATTCTAGTTCTGTCCAATGTATTCTGTCCTAACCATATTGGATCCTTTACTTCAATTAGTGTATTACAATGTTTTAATTTAGGTACTTGTTTGTACAGATGATCAAAGAACCTTCTCGTGAGAAGTTGCTGCCTGACCCTTTGCCTCCACCGTACCAACCAACTTATACTCTTGTCCTGGAATTTACTGATGTGCTAGTGCATCCTGATTGGTCTTATCAAACTGGATGGAGGCATGTACTCTTTCTACATTAAATAATTTTGCATTAAAACTAAAATTAATTTCAGTTTTTTTTTTATTATTGCCAATTTATTCTGTTATATGACATTTATTTACAGATTCAAGAAGCGCCCTGGTGTTGATCAGTTCCTACAACAAGTCTCAAGTGCAGATTATGAAGTGATTATTTTTACTTCAGAAAATGCTTTTATGATCTGGCCAGTTATAGACAAATTAGACCCAGAAAATAAGTTCATAGCCTATCGATTGTTCAGGGATTCAACACATTTCATTGATGGTGTGCATGTTAAAAATTTAGAAGGATTAAATCGAGATCTTTCAAAGGTAAGTAACAACACCATCTTCACAATTTAAAGCAATTCTGTGATTTATTATTTAATGTGAAAAATATTTTTCTGATTTTAGGTCATAGTTGTAGACTGGAATAAACAAGCTACTAAGTTCCACTCTCAGAATTCCCTCATTCTTAAAAAGTGGAAGGGCGCCGATGACGATACGGCACTTTTAGACCTCGCAAATTTGCTACAGAGTATGTAAAATTTTACTTATTTTTCTATAGTAGCAATATATGATTTTTTAAACAGAGAACATTTCAGAAAAAATCATAAAATGCTAAGTAAAGCTCTGGTTAACCTGACTTTAACAGACGCGGCTAGTTGCTCGCTCGCCTGAGTAACCGTTAAAAGTACATTACAATACGAGGATCGTAGGTGGCATATCACAAACGAGTTGACTTTTGTAATCCCGAACCGTAGGTGAGGGTTTATAATGTCACGAGTTTGTTATAAAACCTAAGATCCGTGTGTTGTTGTACGGCGTTTTTCAATACACTTAAACAGATAATAAATAATTAAAATGAAATGGTTAAGAAAGGTACCCTACAAAACATATGTAGTAAAAGCTTTGTAAAAGTTGTAAAAACTGACCTTTACTATACCTTGATTTTTAATTCTGTGGAATTCTGACAGATCTCAGGTCACTTGTCGCAAACCTTTTTTCACATGTACATTTCTGTTATCATTATAACAAGACAGGCAATCATAATTTACATACAATGCAATTAAAATAACAATTCCAGTGGCTTGTGCAAACTCTCTTTGAATCTTGTATAGTTTACGCTTTTTTTATCTGTGGCCATACAATACAAAATCAAAAAGAACTTTGCATGGAAGAATTGTTATTTTAATAGCATTGCTAATATGTTAGATTAAGAACACCTTTATTTTTTTGGTTCCATGCATATTTATAAGCCTTTTTGCATTAGAAATAGAAATATTAACCAACTGTTTGCAACCTGCGGTTATTTGAAAATGATACCCGGCCTTATTAAATATTCTCCCACATTGACTGTAGTAACTTGGACAGATTACAACTTAAAAATATTCAATTCATCCAACAATTGAAAAAATGAAATAAAACGAAGGCTGCATAAAGTATGACTTTAAAATAATTCACTGTGTTTTTTTTATTTATCAAAACGTGATACCTGTAATTTTGGTAACCTGTTTTCTGCCTGGCAATACTCCATCTGTCAGAATTCTACGGATCCTGCGTTCCGAGACGCGCTAAAATCGATTAAAGCACCCGTAATCGCGTTCCTGCGCCTTCGGAATGCGCCCTTGATCAAAACAACAATCAATAAAGCCGGGTCCGCAGCGCCAATTTTGTAACAAAACATGTTTTAAAAACAAGTTAGCAAAACATGTTATAACCAGTCCGCTGCGAATGTTGTGTTTTTGTGGTTTTTGTTTCAAAAATGAGTGCAAGCGCTGCACCGAATGCGTAACTTCCCCTCCCCGCAGGCGAACGCGGGGGATGTTATCCATTCGCTGCGACAAACATGTTCATTGTATTTTTATAACAAAACAGTTAAGCCACGCTCCTTTTCGGTTAAAAAAACATTGTTAAGCCGGGTCCGCAGCGGCAATTTTCTAACAAAACATGTTCAAAAAACTACCAGTCCGTTGCGAAACTTGTGTTTTGTCAAAAACTACGTCGCTCTAGTGAGCAAGCGCTACACCTAAAGCGTAACTTCCCACGGATCGTCAACGCCATCTACCGAAGTTTTATGAACTATTTTTTTTTTAATTGGCTGTCGGAAAATCCCCCATTAAATGAAAATTTATCAAAATTAGCGCCAACCTCAAAACAATAATAGGTTTCTTTTTATAAGCATAAATTATGGAGAAAAGGCTCTCGCGAACATTCAGCCTCTACGAATCGATTCGTTGAAATCGAGGTAATTTTATTACTAAAAATATTACTGGCTGATAATATTTTTGATACATTTTATTCATTTAATTTTTTTTTCAGTATTATTTTCTTTTTTAAGATATAAAATGCTTTTTTCTTTGTAAGAATCGATTCAATTTAATTTTTATTATTAAAATGATCCTGGCTGAATAATAATAATTATGGAGACCGCAGAAAGTAAAAAAAAAGTAATGAAAACTAATCCAGAAAATTGGACTTCCTCCGGAATCTTCAGTTTTTACAGGAGAGTGTTTTGCCCTTCTTAAAGCTATAGAATTAATTTTGTTAATGAATCTTGGCAAAACAGTCATATTTTCGGATTCAAAAAGTGCATTACAGACAATCGACAAATTCCCGTTTAAAATGAAACCTTTTTACCCATAATACTTATTTGAAATCTGTAACAAACTTAATTTGTGTTTATCTAAAGGGTTGTCTGTTATATTTGCTTGGGTTCCTAGTCATTGTGGCATTCGTGGAAATGAAAAGGCTGATCAATTGGCAAAAGAGGCAATACAGGATGGTGACATGTTTCCATTCAAGATTTTCTGTCACGATTTGGTCGCTTTGCCCAAAGTTTACCTTCAAGATTCTTGGAATAGTCTTTGGGTAGAAAGCGTCCAAGTAAAGGGCAAATCATATTTTAAAATTCAGCCAACTATTTTGTCAAAACCATGGTTTTCAAAAGTAAAATGTTCTAAAACGGTTACTTCAATTATTACTCGTATGCGTTTAGGCCACGTATGCACTCCTTCTCATTTGGCAAGACTCCGCATTATGAACTCAGATATGTGTGAATGTGGGTCGGACGTAGGTGATTTGGACCACATATTTTTCTCGTGCACGGTATGACCATACTTCCTTTCTCCTCTCTCTCAAGTCTCTCCATGTTCCTTTCCCTACCTGTATCTCTTGTCTTCTTATGAATCCCCTCCTTTATCATAATGTAATATCGTTATTTATTATACGAGGGCTGATTGATAAGTTTCCGAAACGACAAAGAAAAACTTTAAAAATCTATTTAAAATAAATTTATTTCTCAACGTAGTTTCCTTCTACCTCGATGCATTTAGTCCAGCGCTTCTCCAATGCCGTTACACCAGTTTGATAAAATGTTTTCTCCAACCCCTCAAAATACTCGTCCACGGCAACAATGACTTCTTCATTTGATGAAAATCTCTGGCCACCTAACCATTTCTTCAGGTTTGGGAATAAGTGGAAGTCACACGGGGCCAGATCCGGGGAATAGGGTGGATGCGGTAGCAATTCGAACCGCAATTCATGGAGTTTGGCGACTGCAACCATTGACGTGTGTGCAGGTGCGTTGTCATGGTGGAACAAAACTTTTTTCTTGGCCAAATGTGGTCGTTTTTTCTGGATTTCTTCACTTAATTTTTGCAGCAAGCTTGCGTAGTACTCTCCATTTATTGTTTTTCCTTTTTGCAGATAATCCACTAAAATAATCCCTCGAGCATCCCAAAAAACAGTCGCCATCACTTTGCCGGCCGACAAAACCGTTTTGCTTTCTTCGGCGCAGGTCTTCCGCTCTCAGTCCACTGCTTAGATTGTTCTTTTGTCTCGGGAGTATAATGATGTATCCAGGTTTCATCGACTGTTACATAACGCCGCGAAAACTCGTTAGGATCTCGGGTAAACAGCGCCAAACACTCCGATGAATCGTCCACTCGACGTTGCTTTTGGTCAACAGTGAGCAAACGCGGCACCCATCGCGCGCAAAGCTTTTTCATTCCCAAATGTTGGTGCAAAATATTAAAAACGCGTTCAGATGAAATGCTCACCATCTCTGCTATCTTTCGCAACTTCAAGCGCCGATCATTCAATACAATTTTGTGAATTTTTTTGATCATGTCCGGATTCTTGACTTCATTTGGACGGCCAGACCTGTGGGCGTCTTCGCAGCTCTGTCTTCCACGTTTAAAATCAGTTACCCAGGTGTGAATTGTACTCAATGCAGGAGCAGAATTACCTAAAACACTGGCTAGCTTGGTTTTAATCTGGGTTGCTGTTTTCTGTTTTAAAACGTAAAACTTTATCACCGCACGAATTTCGTTTCTTTCCATTGTTAAGAAAATTTACGACAGAGAAAGTTCTACGTCCTATCAAACAAATTCCACCAGTTCGATTAAATTCAAATTTAGCGTTCTACTTTCAAAAAGATGCCAAAATATAATGTAATATTTTTTTTTTGCGTATCATTTTTTTAAGTTCGTCGTTTCGGCCAGTTATCAATCAGCCCAGGTATGTTATTATTATATAAAGATTTAGTTTATCCGTTTATTTATTTACCTTACTGTCCTTCCAAAATTACTTCGTTTGTGTTTACTATTGAGCGCGTTTAGTTTCCCTACCTTGTAAATAACATTACTTGACACTGGCACAAAGACAAACTAGTGCCATAACGGAAAAAAAGTATCGAAATAAAAAAACTAAAAAATGCGGTAAAACGCGTTTACCGCACAGTTTACTGCCTTCGTAAGTTCAATTTTCGAGCAAGGTGTAATGAAAAAAAACAAGGATTATACGGTGCCACCAACTTTTTTGTGTAGTCGTGTCAGTCAACACTGTTTGCAAAATATCAATTTAAACTCGCGATATTTACACAAAAAAGGAAGGAAGGAAAATCTTACTTATTTTACCTAAAATATATCCCCACCCACACGCAAAATAGGCGCATCAGACATCGGTTTGCGGAATCCAGCCCGTCATACCATACCATACCTAAAATATACCGTGATTAGACCCACTAAACCAGTTAAAATAGACAAGAATAGAATCGAATATATTTATTTTGCCTGAAACATGGTAAGTACAGAAAGTAGGTTACATATAAATAAATAAATAAATATTACAGAAGCCCTGATATTTCACTGTCCTTATACAGTGTGCTAAATACATTAAATTAAACTAAATAAATAATAAACATTTAACAACTTTACGATATTAAATTCAATAACAATAAATATTTTACATCTAATTTTACTAATCACGCTAAACTCAATTGTATGTCCTATAATAATTTTAGGGGATCGGACTACTTTTTTTAATTTTATAAATCCAATCTTCTTAGTTTCTGCTATCGAAAACTAAAAGAATTTATAAAGGTTTGAAATTCAAGATTAGACAGAGAGGCACATACCCACTTGTGACGTCATTTGTTAGTAACGCCATATAATCTCCATACAAAAAACCGTTTTTAAAAGAGACAGACATATTGAAACTTTAAAAAATCACTGTAAACAATTCTGTTTTTTTCTTCGCGAATCGTCTGCTACTAATCTATATTTTAAAAATAATTCATAAAATATGGTGAATAATCTAGATTTAGTTCATTTATGTCAGTCAATTTAAATTCATAATTAGTCATTTTATTATATTCATTTATATCATAAATACAATTCCATCACAATCAATTAAATTTTTATCTAAAATAATATCATAGTTTATGGCTAAGAAAGTCTTTGACAGAGTAAAATAAAAAATTCAGCAACCAATTATATAAACATCTCTAAATTGACTAAACGGTAAAATTTTAATGACTTCAGGGGGCCGTTTCACGCAGCTACAAGTTACAAGTACAATTCGATGTACATTGCGTAGACATTGAGATAAAACTATAAGGGCTTACAGTTTAGGCGAATTGGCTACGCAATGAATATCAAATTGTAACTTGTTACTTGTAAATCACGTTTCACGAAGCACCAAGTTACAATTTGACATTCATTGCGTAGCCAATTCGCCTAAACTGTTGTATTCCGAATCAGATTTCACGGCTCAAAGTACTGACAGCGATTACTCGCGTACCGATTCAGAAATCGCGATAATATGGCTCGTGAGCGAAATCAAAACGGAACGGCGTTTGAGCGCGCTGAAACTGCTTATAACTAAGTCTTGCCAGATGTTGATTACCATACCAAAACTGGCAAAATTCTAAATAATTCTACAGCACTTTTCGCATGGCTAGTACCCAAAATAAGAAAAGGTATGCGAATTTTAAAAAATGGAGATGTAAATAGGCACATGAAATTAAAAAAAGTACCAAAAATAATGTTTATTTATTTTTATATTTTATCAGATTGCCAATGATATTATCTTATGTATGTATGTATGTGCCTGAGTCAAAACTATCGTAATATATACATAACCTACTCGATACTTTTACTATCGAACATCTGGCAGCCCTAACCTACAAAACTGATTGATTTAAAATATTTCAGTAATTTATCGCCATTTCATAATTGAATAACGTGTTTTTAATTTTGTTCAACCAAATAAATATAAGACACGTTAATTATACATTTAAACATTAAACTTTTAAAAATAAATAAACAATATGTCAAAGTCGAATTTGACATTACGCTTACGTGAATTTCGCTCTGGAGCATGGGCGCCGTTAGCGGAAGATGGCGGCGGTCATGACGCAATCCGTGACGTCACAATGGCCGCCGTAATCCCAATGACAGTGATTCGGTACGCGGTTTTGGGTACTCAAAGTGATGTCAGCGCAAATTGGAACGCGGCCTGTATATCCTTATCTTTTTGTCTACGCAATGTACATCGAATTGTACCTACTTGTAATTTGTAACTTGTAGCTTCGTGAAACGGCCCCCAGGTATTTTATTGTAGATTGTAATGCATGCACAAATAACAGTTATTTTTTTTAGTTTTGGGAACAGTATCTACAACTGGTTTATTCGGAAACCTTTTTGATCTTGCGTTTACCTGAGAAGATAATAGAAATAATGTGGGATTTTGATTCATAAATACATATACTGTTATTTTTAATCCATTCATGAGAGAAATGTCAAAATCTATGATGAATTCGGCTGATGGACTTGTTTCCAGGCCAACAAAGCTTACAAAAGAAAAAAAGCAAATCATTGCCACTTTGGTTACAGACCTACCACAGAATATTCTGTGAAACCAAAATCGGGACTACAACGGTTACTATGGAAATGATAAATTTCAGAGCTTTTTTTTGACGGACCTAATCGCTATTTAAACCAGTGGTAATATAGCGGGCGCGGACTTGCGGGGGAGCAGAAGGCTCGTACCCCTTAGGAAATTTATGACAACGTATCTGGGGCGCCCTCAGACGGGCTCGGACCTAGGCCCAGAAAGTTGCCAGGGCGAGAAGCGCGTCGGAGAAGAATGACCCCTACGGGGTCTTACTGACTTAATTCTACTGTTAGTTCCGCGTCCCCGCCGGCGGTTGCTACCTGAAGAGCATTCTGTAGTAGTGTTTGGCCTACACGCAATGGCAGCGAAATTTCAGAGCTGTCGTGATCGGTTGAAATACTATTTTGTATTACTACTAGCGCCGCCGTTCATTTCACGGATAAGTTGGTAGTTCTGTAGTTACCAGTCACTGCCGCCGGTTTAACTGGTGTTGCCATTGATGACGAATTTAGTTCCATACTCTTTTGTATATCAGTACCAAAACAAATTACTCCATTATGTGGATAAAAAAAAAACAACACTTTTAAGATGTAAAGTAACAATTTGCATTTTACTATGTATCAACTTTATTTTTTCAGCGATAGCCATGTCAAACGTGATAGACGTCCGTGAAGTCCTCACGTACTACAGCCAGTTTGACGATCCCATTGCGGCTTTTCGAGAGAACCAACGGAAGTTGATGGAGCAAATGGAGGAGAAGGAGAAAGAGGGCAAGGGCAACGAACCTCCGCTCACCAGCAGCTGGATCCGCAGTTTCACGAGACGTTAGCATCGTGAGTGGCAGTAAAGCTCAAGTTATGTTGGTTAGAATTAACTGCAGCAGCTCATGTAATAGGGTAGTTCAATGAATACAGCCAATTTTAAAGAAATCTTGTGTTTATAAAATTCATGTTATGGTTATTAACAGCCTCCGTGGCCGAGTGATCGAGATTTCGCCGCTCATTACTGAGGTTCCGGGTTCGATTCCCGGTGTGGACACTGTCAAGCAAAAAAAAGAAAGATGATTCCGTGCTTCGGACGGCACGTTAAACCGTTGGTCCCGGCTACTATCTAGTCGTTACACGAGCCAAGTTTAGTGGCCTTTGACGGCTCTCTAACACTGACACCAAGGAAATTATTTTTCAGGTCAAACTCATGAAGTACTTCTTTTACTATTATTGTTTACTAGTTGTCCGCCCGTGGCTCACGATTGCGTTGTGCAAGATTTTCCCGTGGGAATAAGATTGTCCCGTAAAACGTATCTTATGTGTTAATCCAGGGTATAAACTATCTCCATTCCAAATTTCATCCAAATCTGTTCAGATGTTTAGGAGTGAATCCGAACACACTTTCACATTTATTTATTATTACACGTTATGATTAATAAATAAAGGTTAAATGTTTAATTTGGGTTTAATATACCTAATGACCTAGTGTGTGGGATTTTCCTAAAAGCCGAGTAAATGTCACTGCAGCTTATTCTTAGCTCCCAAGTAGCATGTGCTCTACACTATAGTTTTGCAACAAAATTGAATTAAAATTGCCTGAAGTGGTGTGTCCACAGCTCAGCAGCGCTATAAGTTCATCATATTTAAAAAGTTATTACAGTTTGTTTTTTATTAGATCATTGTTACTTGTTTTCATGAATTGTATTGAACTACCTAATGCTCTTGTCTCAGACATCACTTTCTGTTACTTTGCTTTTAATTGCGCATTTATCTTGTTAACATTATTAAAGCAGGTTTTAATCGACAGAAAAACTACTGGTTAATTATTTTGATTGTTATAATAAAGTACTTAAATATCATGTTATAGTTTGCAGTCACACATATGAAGAGACCTGGAGTTCGTTGTGTTCCATTATAAAGTGGCCGCCGTCGCGGTGAATAGAGAAGTATTTTCAAAAACTTTTACAAGCTAATGTTATTATTGAGTGTGAGTGACAGGTCTCTACAGACTGATATTCGGTAACTTTATTATTATCAGCGGTAACTTTATTATTATCAGCATACTTCAGAAACGTTATGTTACTGATGATAACTAAAGAATTCCTTTTCTTTTTCTACGCAATGTATCATAAAGGCGCGCGTCGAGCGGCCGAACGCTGCAAGGTCAATGTACACTTGCTGTCGTAAAAAAGTGCTGCTTATATCCAGAAAAATATAACAGAAAAAAAACAATCCTAGAAGATATTTCAGTGGAATACTATTCAGAATTATGGGCTGCATAATACACCTTATCATTTTGTGATGACCTGTCACTTCCTATAATTTCTGCATATTTAAAAATATCGTTTATGGAAATTTATCAAGACGACTAAGTGTCAAGTAGTACTTACTGACTTACGATTCTGAATATTTCACAGATTCAAACTTTTTAAAATTTTAAATTCTTTTGAATTCCAAAGTTTTATGTTTAATTGACTTGTAAATTAGGTTGAAAACAATGTTAAATTATAACTGTTGCCTGTGTTATAAGATGATTTAATGCGTGTTTGTGAAGGTGAATGAATTAGTCATTATTATAGGAAATACAGTTGATTTATGAATATTGATTATTGTTTCATTTATAGAGATTCGTCATCAGAGTAATGTAAATCTATAGCTAAAGAAGACATATCTGTTACATTAGTTTCGTCGGTATCTTTTGTCCATACATCTAACAGACCAGCATCAAGTTCTTCATTTTTAAAAACATTGCTGATTTCTTTCCGAACGGTTTTTGAATTAACTTTATTAAATTCACTCTCACAGAATACATAACCTTCTGGTACACTTTTCAATTTTTTCCAAGTATCACTTATATTTATCATGGAAGATACTTCAAATGATTCATTTTCTTTTTTATATGTTTCACTCCAATCCTGTAAATGTTGTATACTGTCATCATCCATAAATGACTCCAAATGCTCAGGATACAAAATGTGACAAGAAATGTCTCCTAAAGAATTTTGCATTAAAATTACATAGTTCTGACCATGTTCTAAAGTTACATGTCCTGTTATTGATGTAGCCAGCCTGGTATCAATAGAGTTATATAAATCAACACATAGTAATTTTTCTTTAGCTTCACTGAGAGTGGTAAGTATGCTTGGTGGTCTGTAAGGCACTGTCACACTTGTGATTTCATTTTCCTTAAAATAACTTCTGTTATAATTAGGAACTACACAGGTATCTTCACACCATTGACTACTTAAACAAATCAGTTCCTTATTGAATTCAAAATCACAAAGAGACATGTATATGGGCGCACATTGCATACCATGAGTCCATCTTAATACCACTTTTGGTTTGTATCTCTTTTGATATCTTATGTCTAGTAAAAAAAGATGATGATCTGTTGCATAATATATGGATCTGTCTTTATATTGCTTTGCAACTGTGATATCATTGCAGCCAAGATTGTCAGTTACATCTCTGATACCATTCCAAGTGCAACTAGCAGTGTTTGTACGTTTGTCATAAATACTAAGAGAATTTTTTGTCACATGAGTGTATGTTACTCTGTCAGATGAGATGACTGCATTCCAGTTGTTAATAAGAGAATTAACTTTCGTTCTTAAATTCACAGTTCGAGCAGTAAGCCTATCTAGGTTAACAATGGTCACTTTGTTATGTAAAGTTGTGATGTACAAAATGTTTTTATGGTGATCATCAAACGATATACTTGTGAAAAGCTCTGCTCCCATTGATTTGATTTTTTGAAATGCAATATTTCCATCAACAGAGATTATTTTCAAGATGTACACTTTGCATTTAGTTCTCAGTGCTACAATGTTGAGAGAAGAGCAGATGGTTTCCAGTATGTTATTGCCTTCACAGTCAAATACAGCAGAGTGATCAGTCTTCAAATATAAATCATTCCTGGTAAACAGTGTTAAATCTGCAAGAAAATACATTTATTAATATGGTCCAAACTATCAGAGAATGATATTCTTTTAAAATTTTGGATAAAAAAGTTAATCATTTTCAGAATTCTTATAATTTGCCAAATTTAATACCAGGATTTCTGAGCAAAATTTAAATCTGTAGGTATATGGTTTCATTCATCTTCTTTTATGGTTTTATTGTTATGTTATGAAGAGAACAACTTACATAAAGTACTGAATTCACTGTGCAGCAAATAATCAACCCAGTCAATACAAATTAACTGTATATTGCCATTCCCAGAATAGTACCAGTTGTAAGAGTCGTCAAAGTATGGATCTGGATCACTATCCAAATGAGCTGCTATGTCCACTAAGAATTTTGGACACTGAACCACCATCTCGTTAAGCTTCTCATATTTATCCATCAATGATCTGATAACTGAAAAAGATAAACATAATACAAATTAATTAAATAAATAAATAAATAAATATACCAGATGATGATGTGTTAAAAAACATAGGTACACTAATATAATACCACAAGAAAATAAATAAAATAATGACATATGAATGTACTTAGCTAATGTTTCATTACATATTATGATTTAGATGGAAGGGATCAGGCAATTGAAGCCTGATGGCCACTACAACACAAGAAGGATCTATTGTAGTCAGCCCTTTGGTGTTAAATACCCTACCAAACAATCATTACCTGTACATTATAATAAAACAAACAGGCTGATGTCGGGATATAAATAGATATTATATAAGAAAAATATTATAAGGGGTCTTTAAAAGAGCAATAGAAGCTAAAACATACATTTTCAGAATTTTTGTTATTCTGTCTGTATGTTTGTACGCACATCGCGCGAAAACTTACTGTATGGAAATTGAATGCGGTTTTCACAGTTGCATTAGTGGAGTCTAGCTTAAAAACGAGTGAGAGTTTCAATTTGATACGCCGTCTAGAAGCTGAGTATCACCTTTTTATTTTTTATGGTAAACAAAGTTAAGTTTATTTCAAAGATTAAACTTTGATCACACAAGCGAAGTTGCATGCAAATTTGGCAAATGGCTAGTTCTTTTATAAATAAGAAATAGAAAGTTTACATTGTCAAAGCCAACAATGCAACAATGCAAACAAACATTCACTTTGCCCAGCTCTTTTTTTTGTTATGCAGACTATATTTATTGTTATGGTGGTGATTTGATGAAACAGGGTAGACTTCACTGTTAGATAAAATTATACCTTTTACTTTTGCTTTAATAATGTCTTTTTAACATACTTCTTTAAAGTGTTACTTACTTCTTTGATTGATAATAGAAAGGGAAAATATACAAACCAGCAGTATGCCGAACATCCTTACAATCACGATACCAATCATTTTTCTTCTTAATACATTCAGTTATGGGATCACTCTTGTCTATGTTTTTCAGTGGTGTTATTATTTTCGGCATAACACTTTTGTATGAAAAGGGCTCAAAGTAAACAGAACTAAGGTTCCCCTCCCAATCATCTGCGAAGGCGAATAATGGGTGCCCAGTTAGAGTATAATGAAAATTATAGTCCTCTTTCAAAGTAACCCTTGGCCTGACTGTTTGGCAATAAAATGCAAATGCTTGATTGTTTTTATGTTGTAAGTCATCTAAAATTTTCTTGACTGGTGCCGTATTATCTATATTTTCTGCGCCAAATTCAACCGGTTCTTTTTTTCTCTGAAAGTTAGCAGAGGTTTTATCCAGTACCCAATGTAAATGTTATTAAATGGATATACCCATAAACTAAACTTACCTTTAATAACTTGCCCTTTGCAACAGGATTCATTTCTAGCTTGTAATTCAAGATTTATTAAATTAATTTGGTGTTCCGCGACGCGCTGAAATCGAAGCACCCGTACATAGGTATGTATTGTGTGGTATGTATAGAACCTGCACAGAGTACCTTTTTATATACGGGGTACCTACTTATATGCTTAATGATGTTAGAATTCTATACGTAATCGCATCGCGTCAAATCAATTCAATTCAATATTTATAAAATGTTTTTTTTTTTTTTGGAATTTATGGCCCGGTTACTAGACCTTTAAGCCAAGTCTTTTTAAAATTTCTGTCTTTGGGGGTGACAATTCTGCCCAGGGTTGGAATCAGGCTCCCATAAAGATATTGTCTATGATTATTAAAAAGATACTTTTTACCAAAAAATTATACTACGTTTTGTTTTTGTGTTGAAAACATTTTAGATTAAATAAAAATCATTTGTTATTGAAACATTATTTTAATATTATCACATAAATCTAGGTAAATTAGTTTATAAAATCACTTAATAAAATGAGAGTCTCTAATTCAGCTAATTTTCAATGGAAACTTCATCGATCGCGCGAAAGTTGCTATACATTCATCTCAGTGTATGACTGCAGAAAAAAATATCTATCTCTTTCCCTCAAAATGACATTAAGCAGCAAAACATTGCACGGGGAATACCCACAATGCTTCTCGTTTACATTTGATTTTGCCATACGGCAAAGAAGTCCGTGCATTAGGGTTAGTGTCAATTAAAAAACATTTGGATAATTGGGTATTAAAATTATGGTATTTTCGCGTACAATCCAAGCATTACTACGATACTATATATTACGCAACATGAAACTATGGTACAAATAGTATAATTATACTACGAAATCCAACCCTGATTCTGCCAGTGTCAGGGTTGGAGAATACGCGTATTACGCGGGAGCCGATAATGTACGACCAAATAAAGGCCGCTCGCTGTACATTCCTGCCCGTGCTTTATTGGCCGGTCTCAATGCGCTCCGACCATTGACTTCTATATAGTACCGCTATGGACGCATTTTGCGCTGCGATACGATGCGGCCCGGCGGCATCGCGTGCGCGTACCTTTAGGGCGTTTGCGCACTCATCCGTATACGATTCTCATTCGATTCTTATCCGTTTCTGATCCGGTTTGGCCGTCCTAGTAATTGTATGGACGCTTACGCACCCATACGTATCCGGTTCGTGTTCGATCCGTAAATTCTCACTCCGGATCGTTTTTTTACGGATGAAGAATGAGGTACGGGGAGGGGAAAGCTCGCGTTGCTAGTGATGTGCCAAATTGGCTATTTTTTGATAAACAAGTATTTCAGTACACGTTTCAGTACTCGAGACACTCCAGGGTTCTATTTACGTGAAACGAACTAACTATACGAGTAACGTGAGCGACTTTATTGTGGGGTCTACATAAGTAGATACAATTAAAAAAGATCAATAGTATTCGAATTCTATAAGTACCCGAAATCTATACTCGAGTACAGTCAACTGCTCATCAGCAGTGGCCCATTTGGGCGGTACGCGAAAAGAAAGCCCGCCTCCTTCGGGGGGAGAGAGGCAGGGACAACATTTTTGGAATTTGTAGGGTGTGCATGTTTAGGAAAAGCGCCTCGAGCAAGTACCCCGCACATCCAAACGTTTCGGCCCGTATGCCTAACGGCGGGTAGGGCCATGGGAGGTTGGAAGGAGTGCTCATCAGCAGTGGTAAAGTGTCATCACTTTTACCTTGAACGCTTCTTACTTCTATAGCATTATGGTCGAGCTTCGTAACTGACGTTTCCACTGACTTGCGGTAGACGGTACCTGGGTATTTTATTTTATTTTATTACTATTATTGCTATATTTTGAATTCTCGAATATGTGAGTACTTACAAGGTACTCAAGTCAGTACTCAAATCAGCTCGACTCGGCACATCACTACGACAATATCATGCAATATCGTCTCGAATACGAATGAAAAACGGATCGGATACGGATGAGTGCGCAAACGCTAGACGTGAATTTACTGTCCGTTTTTTTTTACGGATCAAAAACGGACCGGATAAGAATCGGATACGGATGAGTGCGCAAACGCCCTTAAGGTACCTGTGACGGGCCGGGCCGCAGCGCATTGACGGATTTTACGCAAATAATGATACTTATTAACAAGGGCGCGGGAGCACTCAAATCCGCTTGCTATAGCACACTGTGTCGGCCCGCCGCGCCCCGCCCCGCTGCGCCCCGGCATAGTGTGCGATAGTTCATATAAAATACATACGAGCGATTTGAGCGGATTTTTGCGATGCGACCCAGCACGCTGCGGCCCGGCATATTGAAGGTGGACGACTAAATTGCCTTGTTTCACTCTAAGGCCGCGTTCCGATTTGCGCTGAAATCACTGAGTACCCAAAACCGCGTACCGAATCACTGTCAGTGGGATTACGGCAGCCATTGTGACGTCACGGATTGCGTCATGACCGCCGTCATCTTCCGCTAACGGTGCCCATGCTCCAGAGCGAAATTCTCGTAAGCGTAATGTCAAATTCGACTTTGACATATTGTTTTTTGTAAAGTTAAATGTTTAAATGTAAAATTAATGTGTTTTATATTTATTTGGTTGAACAAAATTAAAAACGCGTTATTCAATTATGAAATGGCGATAAATTACTGAAATATCTGAAATCAATTAGTTTTGTAGGTTAGGGTTGCCAGATGTTCGATAGTAAACGTATCGAGTAGGTTATGTTTATATTACGATAGTTTTGACTCAGGTAGATACATACATAAGATAATATCATAGGCAATCAGATAAAATATAAATAAAAAAATACAATTGTTTTTTTTTTATATCATGTGCCTATCATCTACATTTTTAAAAATTCGCATACCTTTTCTTATTTTGTTCAACATTTTTTTTCTTATTTATCTTATTCAACATCTGGCAAGACTGAGTTATAAGCAGTTTCAGCGCGCTCAAACGCCGTTCCATTTTGATTTCGCTCATGTCATGAGCCGTATTATTGTGATTTCTGAATCGGTACGCGAGTAATCGCTGTCAGTACTTTGAGCTGTGAAATCTGATTCGGAATACACCCTAAGTTTCAGTTAAGCTTGTCTATGGCCTGCTCAAATGTCATTGACTCGCGTTCGGAAACTTGCTTCTAAGGGCGTATTCCGAATCAGACTTCAGCGCCTTCAGCGATCACAAAAGCAAAAAACGTATGAGTTTTGAACTTTTGACAGCTGAAAGTAATTCGGAACGCGATTACGGGTGCTTTAATCGATTTCAGCGCGTCTCGGAACGCAGGGTAAGCAAAGTTTTTAACCGGTTTTTTTAAATGCATGTTTACCATATTTACATGAAATTTACTGGAATAAATAAAAAATAAACGCAATAAAATCATTAAACCATAAGCTGAAATTGCAAAAACATATCTTTTCAATATGAATGATTGGAATTATTATTTTATGAACGAAAGATAATCTGAAATAAAGTTATGATTATGAACGCGCTTCGCAGAAGTGGCAAGTTTGAAAATCTTTATATTTTTTTGGTTTTCGAGATTTAAATCCGAAACGAAATCATCTGGCAGAGGACCAAGGTAGTAGATATCGTCCAGAAGTGTAGCAAGCTAAAGTGGCAGTGGGCTGGCCACGTCTGTCGTAGAACCGATGAGCGTTGGAGCAGACGGGTTCTCGAATGGAGACCACGTCTCGGGAAACGTAGTGTGGGACGCCCCCCTGCCAGGTGGACTGATGACCTGAGGAAGGTCGCTGATGGTGGCTGGATAAGGAAAGCGGGTGATCGTGCGCTTTGGCGTGCCCGGCCTCCACAAGGGAGGGAGGGGCACGCCAAAGCGCACGATCACCCGCTTTCACTTTGTGGACTGCAATAGGCTGATTGATTGATTTTATAACTATACGTGGATATCAAGGTTGCATATTAGAAAATTAAAACTTCATCAAATAAAAAACAACAAACAAAACAAAAAGTGTGTATCTGGATTGAGAGCCCATTTTTCTAATTATTGCGAAACGAGATTCTTCAAAGATTCTTAAATTTCTTTAACCGGACCCACCGTACCCCTGGAGGTACGGTGGGTATTTTAACGTTAAACGATACCACTGGATAAAGTGTAATAGTGTTGGGCTGACATAGGTATTAGGTAGGCGGACATGAAATTATAGAATAGTTATCTCTCGTATTATATTGACTCATCCTTTGGTCTTCGATCACAGTCCCTTCTGTGATCGAAGCCTTTGGTGCTTAGGTCCATTAAAATAAACCTATAGGAAGGAAGATGCAGCGTGGGTAGGCCTCCCACAAGGTGGACCGACGATTTGGTGAAGGTCGCGGGAAGCCGCTGGATGCGGAGATCCTTGGGGGAGGCCTTTGTTCAAATTTAACAATTTAATTTTGTGTCGTTGTTTTTAACTAATTTACCGAGATATTGAACTGAAATATACACCTAAGTCGTATTGATATTATTTCTTTAGATAAATTCATGTTTTGCAGATTTCTCAGTACAGATATTCATGAATTGAGGGCCCAAGCTAAATTATCCCAGGGATAGTACTTTCTAAGTGTTATTTACTTACTTAAGATCTAGGCTATGCCACTTTATGCAGGCGTCAGAATTGAGGGCCCAAGTTATTTGATCATAGCTGTTTTGTTTCAGGTTTAAGAAATTTTGCTTTAAGTTTTACCTATTTTTTACTAAAATCTCCGTAAGTGTTATCTCGTTTCGCAATAATTAGAAAAATGGGCTCTCAATCCAGATGCACACAATTTTAAAATAATAATTAGTCATTGATTATTTATGTTCAACTGACCAAAATCTGGAATATCATCCTTTTAAAGTTTGTACACGTCCGAAAGGCGCCGTTGACCAACAAAATCCTTCAAAGGCCAAAATGATTTATTGAATTAATTTTAAATAGATAAATTAAAAATGGTTATAATAATTTTTAGTTTTCACAATAACTATGTTTGTATTGGATATTAGACGTTTGGATATTTGTTCCGCTTTCAGGCCTAATTTGAATAATATTTGTAATAGGGATAGTTTGTATCCTGTTTTAACACATAGGATTTTTTTTTTGGGAATCATTTTTATTCCGACGGGAAAAATCTTGCATAACTCTAACCGTGGGTGGACACTTGGACAGCTCATTGCCAATCGTCTATAAATTTAGACTTATTTCATTTTCGTTTTCGTGGTTGGTTGTTTGCGGTATGGGCAGGCACCACAATATTATTAATTATCCCAGTAAACGTAAATATATATTATCCTACAACACTACACTCAACACACATTCTCTCAACTTGCAAATAAATCAAAATTTATTGAAATCACACTTATACATTTTTAGTTTGTACATTACATTTTAATATTTCTATATTTTCATTTATACATTTTTACTATCTCATATTAATATACTAACATAACCGCAAACAGCAGGGGTTAAGTGACAACCTTTGTGTCCCTACGCTTCTCTTAGTTATTATCGGATGCTATCATCCAAACATGTATGAAGTGATTATTGCAGTAAGTACCAGTACCTTCCACAAATCTACCTACGTTAATAATAAAATGAGTTTGTGCTTGCTTGATAGGTTCCGAGAAGTGTTTAGGTATTAGGCATTATAATGATGTTATATTATATAGTTAACAAAATAGAACTTAATCTCTTATTATTTTAGTGATCTCACGCTGCTGTCGTTCATTTTAACGCGTTTTGTTTTTGTTAGTTTTGTTACTTTGTTCTACTTACCTTCAAGAGGAAACAGAAAATACATTCAGTTAGAGAATTAATAATCAAATAGCTATAAACACGATTCGCACTCATTCGATCACCATGACGAGGAGTAATAGCCTACTGCGATACAGTGCAAACTAGTGCAGGGGTCTATTGTAAATCGTCCTAGTGACCTAGGAGTACCTACCTAATGTGTATTTATCTCCTGATGTATTAGGTCTTCACTTACTATGAAATAAATAAATAAATAAATAAATAAATAAAATAAATAAATTTGTTATAATAATCTAAGAAATGAATGAAATGAATGAAATGTTTGTACGCGCACAACTTCCAAACGACTGCACCAAATTGGATAAATCTTTCGTTTATGTGTTCTTTATTGTCAGGAGAAGAAAATGAATTTTAAAGAAATGAAAAAAAATATATATTAAGTAGGGTAGGTGTAGGGTAGATGTATGTAGGGTAGGTGTACTGTAGGTGTTTCTTTTGATTTGAGTAGGTAGTATGTAAGCTAAAGAGTACATAATGTAAAGAATAGTGCAACGAAAAGGATAGGTTTTTAAAATTAGGAATAAAAAGGAATGCTAGAGAAAACAGCCCTGTGGACTAGTGGGAGTTCGGAATTAGTCCAAGAAAGTATAGGATTTTTGTTTTTGACGTTCATCTACCCGCACGAAGCCGGGGCGTAGCGGCCCTTAATTAATTATAAAGCGAAAAATAAAAAAAATTGTCGATCTTGGACAGGACTTAAACCTGCATCGTAGTCAAAATTTGTTTTTTCCATTGTTCGGTGAAGATACTGACTGGCCGATTTTGTAAGGTCGACCAATAAATTGGTATATCACTCTAAGGGCGTTTGCGCACTCATCCGTATCCGATTCTCATTCGATTCTTATCCGTTTCTGATCCGGTTTGGCCATCCTAGTAATTGTATGGACGCTTACGCACCCATACGTATCCGGTTCGTTTTTGATCCGTAAATTCTCACTCCGGATCGGTTGGACCAAAACCGAGTCGAAGTGGCCGCCATACAAATTGTACTACACGATTTTTTTACGGATAAAGGAAGAGTGAGGTACGGGGAGGGGAAAGCTTGCGCTGCTAGTGATGTGCCAAATCGACTATTTTTTGATAAACAAGTATTTTGGTACTCGTTACAAAAATAATCGAATGCACACTCGAGACAAGAGACTCCAGGATTATATTTACGTGAAACGAACTATACGAGTAACGTGAGGGACTTTATTGCGGGATCTACACTACATAAGTAGATATAATTAAGAAAGATCAACCTAGTACTCGAATTCTATAAGTACCCGAAATCTATATTCGGGTACAGTCAACTGCTCATCAGTCAGTGGTTAAGTGTTAACACAAGTTTCTATAGCATTATGGTCGAGATCAGCTCGACTCGGCACATCACTACGACAATATCATGCAATATCGTCTCAAATACGAATGAAAACCGGATCGGATACGGATGAGTACGCAAACGCTAGACGTGAATTTACCGTCCGTTTTTTTTACGGATCAAAAACGGACCGGATAGGAATCGGATACGGATGAGTGCGCAACTGCCCTGAGACGATATTGCATGATATTGTCGTAGTGACGTGGTCTCCATTCGAGAACCCGTCTGCACCAACGCTCGTCGGTTCTGCGACAGACGTGGCCAACCTATTGCCACTTCAGCTTGCTACACTTCTGGACGATATCAACTACCTTGGTCCTCTGCCGGATGATTTCGTTTCGGATTTTATCCCGTAGCGAAACACCAAGCATAGATCTTTCCATGGCTCGCTGAGTGACATGTAGCCGATGGACCAGCTTCACCGTCATGTTCCACGTCTCAGCTCCGTATGTCAATACGGGTAGGACACAGTTATTATACACTCTGCTCTTCAGGCATTGCGGTAGGGCGACGAGAAGATATGACGCAGTTTCCCAAATGCTGCCCAGTCCAACTGTAGTTTCTTGCGATTTCACGCTCGAAGTTATCTCTACCCAACTGCAATGTCTGCCCGAGGTAGACATATTCTTGGACAGCTTCGAGCACTTCGCCATTGATCGAGATCGGTTCCGGAATGATAAGTTTGTTGAACATGACCTTAGTCTTGTTAAGTTCATCCGGAGACCGACTCACAATGAGGCAGCGTTAAGACTATGCAGCATTTTTTGCAGATCCTGCAACGATTCAGCCATTATCACTATGTTGCCGGCAAAGCGGAGGTGACCGAGATATTCGCCATTAATACTGATGCCCAATCCGTTCCAGTCTAGGGTTTTAAAGACGTCCTCCAGTGCCTTGGAAAATAGTTTCGGAGAGATGTCATCCCCCTGTCTCACTCCCCTGAGCAACTGGATGGGTTTTGTCTTATGACTCTGTACTTGGCCGGACATCGACGCCATACTGTACAGGCTTCTCAGTACCTCCACGTACCACCAATCGACTTGGCATCGCTACAAGGATTCCAGAACAGCCCAGGTTTCGATCGAGTCAAAGGCTTTCTCGTAGTCCACAAATGCTAGACACAGCGTTGTGAGGACTCTCGAAAACAGCTTATAGATGTGGCTTAAGAGCGCGATCGGTCTTGTAAAAGTTTCGGAAAAACATAATATAAATTTAAGATACAAATCTCGTCTTTGTCTTCGCACTGCAAATACTGCCTTTATGTATAATAGTGTACTCTGCATGATACCTAAAATTTTTAATAATTTGCCAGAACACATCAAAAACTTAGAGTTACCAGAATTTAAAAACAAATTATATAAACTGCTAGTCAATAAATGTTACTATAGTATAAATGATTTCCTTTTTGATAAAATATAAGAAAAATTGTTATAGTTAAAAGAAAATGTACTATGACATATGTTTGTACGCCAATTGTTTTTGGTAGAATTTGGAGGTTCTTTGATCTTAATTGTAACACCTTTTTGTAAACCCATTTTCACAAATAAATATATTTGTATTTGAAGTTTTTCAGGAGAGTTTTATCTCCTTTCTTGAAAAACAGCGCCACCACGCTCTCACTCCACGCCTTCGGTGTAGTTCCATTGGCATGACGGAATTAAATAGCTCCTGTAGCTTTCTCAGTACTGGAGTACCTCCTGTTTTGAGAAGCTCGAAAGTGATTCCGTCTTCGCCAGGAGCCTTCCCATTTTTAAGCGTGAGCCCTCTCAATTTCGTCTTCATCTATGTCTGGGAGATCTTCAGTAAATTGGCGTGTCAGTGTGGCTCTTGGGTCATTCGCGTCAGGCGGAGGCTTTGAGGCATGCGAGGCATATAGACGGTCATAAAAGTCTTCGACCTCGGCGAGGATTTTTGGAACTGATGTGACGATTTTGCCTTCCGAATTTTTGAGCTTCGTCAGGTGGCTCCTACCCAGTCTTTTAGCAAAGACTTTTGACCCCCTATTTTGCTCAATCGCCTCTCTTATGAGTTGCGTATTGTGGCTTCGGAGGGCTCGTCTTACCGCCTTGCGGATATCTTTATTCAGTCAAAGTCGAAGTTGTTTTATTTGAATTAAGATTTTTACAAATTATTTTTCGACGGTGGATGTCCGACGACGACGGAGCTCCCTCCGGCGTCTCGCGTCGAATCCTCGTCAGTTCCAGAGTTCTTCGACCTCTACACCAAAAGTACACATTTTTAATTAATAGCGATGAGAATCTGTCCTTAAACGAACAAAGGAATTAGATTAACGACTGCTCTGTTTGAGAGACAGATTTTATTTATTTTATTTTAGTTTCTCGTACACAAAATCAATAAAATTTTAATAATATTAACAAAAACGGCACAACAGGCCTACTTATTTCTAAATAAATATCTTGCAGCACACCAACGGAAGAGAGAAGATATTAACGAGTTGCAGATAAAAGGATAAAGGACAGAAATCAAAATTTTTTACCTCTGGGCTTCAATATAAACATAAAAATATTATTATTATATTGACTGTTTTGAGTTGTCTGTAATAAGGATATCACATAAAGGCCCAAGTCAAGTCACACAGAGCGGAATCGGCGGCGCGGTCCGGGGGCGTGTCAGACGAATCGACATAAATCGGGACAAGCGGGACGGCGGCGGCGGCGGCGCGGCGGCGCTATCAAGGCGCTATGCCGCGCCATAGCACCGTCCCGCTGCCCCGACTTGGGCTTTAATGTTGGAATTTTAGTACTAAAGTTCTTATTACTTTCGTCAGAATGTATTTAGCAACACTAGTTTTGGCGTTATCAATCGATTGAAAGTCTTAGAAAACATTATTTTTTTACATTTATTTTGATACTCCCATATAGGCGGCTAAATTCATTATATATTATTTCAAAATGTTTCATGAGTTTATTTTTTTTGCTGTGGCTGTTCAAGGCTAAACCCATATTGGTTGCTTTAGATTTATTGATTTAGATTTATAACGACTGCTCTGTTTAAAAGGCGATTTTTATAATGTAGTTTACAAATTAAAATTAATGACAGAATTACTGATTTTGATTAAATAATGTAGACTCTGATAAAAAAAAGTAAATAATGATGAATTATGCTCCAGCATACGAGGGCTGATTGATAAGTTTCCGAAACGACAAAGAAAAACTTTAAAAATCTATTTAAAATAAATTTATTTCTCAACGTAGTTTCCTTCTACCTCGATGCATTTAGTCCAGCGCTTCTCCAATGCCGTTACACCAGTTTGATAAAATGTTTTCTCCAACCCCTCAAAATACTCGTCCACGGCAACAATGACTTCTTCATTTGATGAAAATCTCTGGCCACCTAACCATTTCTTCAGGTTTGGGAATAAGTGGAAGTCACACGGGGCCAGATCCGGGGAATAGGGTGGATGCGGTAGCAATTCGAACCGCAATTCATGGAGTTTGGCGACTGCAACCATTGACGTGTGTGCAGGTGCGTTGTCATGGTGGAACAAAACTTTTTTCTTGGCCAAATGTGGTAGTTTTTTCTGGATTTCTTCACTTAATTTTTGCAGCAAGCTTGCGTAGTACTCTCCATTTATTGTTTTTCCTTTTTGCAGATAATCCACTAAAATAATCCCTCGAGCATCCCATAAAACAGTCGCCATCACTTTGCCGGCCGACAAAACCGTTTTTGCTTTCTTCGGCGCAGGTCTTCCGCTCTCAGTCCACTGCTTAGATTGTTCTTTTGTCTCGGGAGTATAATGATGTATCCAGGTTTCATCGACTGTTACATAACGCCGCGAAAACTCGTTAGGATCTCGGTTAAACAGCGCCAAACACTCCGATGAATCGTCCACTCGACGTTGCTTTTGGTCAACAGTGAGCAAACGCGGCACCCATCGCGCGCAAAGCTTTTTCATTCCCAAATGTTGGTGCAAAATATTAAAAACGCGTTCAGATGAAATGCTCACCATCTCTGCTATCTCTCGCAACTTCAAGCGCCGATCATTCAATACAATTTTGTGAATTTTTTTGATCATGTCCGGATTCGTGACTTCATTTGGAAGGCCAGACCTGTGGGCGTCTTCGCAGCTCTGTCTTCCACGTTTAAAATCAGTTACCCAGGTGTGAATTGTACTCAATGCAGGAGCAGAATTACCTAAAACACTGTCTAGCTTGGTTTTAATCTGGGTTGCTGTTTTCTGTTTTAAAACGTAAAACTTTATCACCGCACGAATTTCGTTTCTTTCCATTGTTAAGAAAATTTACGACAGAGAAAGTTCTACGTCCTATCAAACAAATTCCACCAGTTCGATTAAATTCAAATTTGGCGTTCTGTTTTCAAAAAGATGCCAAAATGTAATGTAATATTTTTTTTTTGCGTATCATTTTTTTAAGTTCGTCGTTTCGGCCAGTTATCAATCAGCCCAGGTATTATGTCGACAGGGTGATTTGCTCAGTCCTCCATTTGAACACCAACACGAAATATGGTCTTTAAAATCCCATAATCCACTTTGGACACATTGCGGATTGGACGGAGTTCGACGGCTTATATGCTAACACTACCTGTTAATGCTGATTATACAATTTGTAAAGCACTAGCAAGCACTGGCAGCAAAAAAGCTAAATTTGCAAAACGCTAAAGCAATAATGTCGTGGCTAGGTTTCATTCGTTAGCCGTTTTAAAATTTGCTCGATGAACTTTTGATTTTCTAATATGCAACCGATATCGGATATGAATTACTCCTGGAGGAAATACTTCAGGAGCAATAGATGAACCAACCGGAAACATTTGTAACGACCCGAACGTCCCTGCGCTCAGCGCACCCTCCCTCCCCGCAAACGTCCCGCGTGCTACTTTTCTACAAAAAGCATTTTAACTACAAAAATACTGTAGCTAAAAATAAAATAAAAATAGAACAAATGGGAACTACTCAAAATACGTAGGGTTAGCCTATGGTATGTGGCATCTGTTTATATAAATAATTTTGTTGATTTGCCTTTTCAAGTTTTCAAAAAAATATATAGAACTTGGCAATATGGGTCAAATTTAGATTTTACTAACCTTTCTATTAAGTTTTGAACAGTTTACTGCAATTTATGTGAATTTTACCTACATTAAGCTTAAACTATACATTAAATAAGCTTTTTTTTTCATATCAGAAATAGAAATAGACGAATACTAATAACGAACGATTCTCGAATAAAAAATATTTTGATCGATTCTATGAATGAAAATAGACTGATGAGCGTGACTCATATCACTTACGGGGTGAGCAGAGTTTGTGCAATAGTTATTGACATTCAGCATTACATATAATCATGCCTATATCCTTTACAGGGTGGACAGCTCGAGCACTAGGTATTGATGCTCTGCAGCAGAGCCACCATTATCGAATGTGAACAATTTTATATATTAAAATTATGTATTTCACACATATATAGTGTACGTAAACATATTATAGCTGTACGTGCTATAGGTAATGATTAAATAACATTGATTGTGGCTTTGCTGCAGAGCATACTCTCTGGCAGAGCCACTAAAACATGTATTCAGAAAAGATAAATGCCTCTGTTTTTGGATGGAAACTGATGTACGTATTGTTTAGTGTTGAAAAATACCAATATAAGATTGTGGCTTTAATATTTTTTTAATATTATAAATTTCATATAAAGCATTTGTCACTATAATTGAATGTGATAATTTATTTTTAATAATGATGTACGTCACACGTACCTACATAGTGCACATAAACCAAAAATAGCTGTGCGTGCTATAGGTAATGATTAAATAGACATTGATTGTGGCTTTGCTGCAGAGCATACTCTCTGGCAGAGCCACTAAAACATGTATTCAGAAAAGATAAATGCCTCTGTTTTTGGATGGAATCCCATGCGCCATCTACAAATAAAATTTATATAATTGTTCGCTGTAATTATAATTCATACTTATATATATATATATATCTCTGTTGACTTATAAACATAATATTTGTTTCACTGACATATTATTACTAATAAATACATAACAAAATGACTACTAAATGTAAAAAATGCCAAAAGAATATAACTTCGAAGCAATTATTAAGATGTTCAAATTGCACAGGCAGTTATCATGTAAAATGCACATATGTGTCAGAAAAACTATTTTATTTGATGACTGTTGAGAAAAAGCAACACTGGAAATGTAGCTTATGTTTGGCAAAATTAAAAAGTTCAGAGGTCACGGCATCAACGTCAGGCAACAAGTCAACTAATTCATCCGCTACAACAAATTCGAAACTAACTGAAAATATAATTAACTCAACCCCATCTGAAAATGTAACCGAACGAAGGAAGTATGTGATTAATGTTGCCACAGATAACTCTTTCGAATCACTTAACTCTGACGATGACGAAACAGAAGACTGCTCAACTATTAATCGTAATCGAAGCTGTCCTGACTTAAGTACTATAAACAAGGATATAATTGAGGAATTAAAAGAAAAAATTAAAGAGCTTGGAAAAAAAATAAGTATATCAGACGAAATTATGGACAGATACTTAATGGAAAACGAATCGTTAAAAAATGTTATTAAATCTAAAGACAATAAAATTGCTCGTTTAACAGAAATATGTAAGAGTACAGCGAAAACAGAGATAGATAATAAAAAAAGAAAAAAATTAAATAATACTAATATGAATAATACTAATAAACAGAATGACGAGTCAGTAAATATCACTAATTTAGAACAGAATGACTTATCGAATATAATATATAAGGACCAAGATGAATCAGACTCTAGTATTACATTGAACAGTAGAAATCAGAATTCAGAACAGCACTATGATGATAAAGCTGCAGATCGACGTTGTAAGCGAAAAGTACTTCTTCTAGCTGATGAAACAGGGCGTGATCTACGCAATATTTTAGATAAAAAATTAGGAGATAATTATATTGTAACATCAATTATAAAACCGATGGCTTCACTTCAACAAATTCTGTCTAGTTGTATTTCAGATTGTAAAAAACTAACAAAAATTGACTATATTATCATCTTGGCTGGTTCGCATGAAAAGAATTTGATTCACTTTCAGTCAGCTCTATTTCACTTTTTAAATCTAGTTACTAACACGAATGTATTGTTTGGGAAAATTTGTAATAACGAACATTTTAACACATATAAACTAAATGAAATGTTGCAGATAATTAGTAATAATATTGATCACATGCATTTTTCACAAACATAGTTCTAGAAACAAATTACATAGAGAAAATACATGTAGATCTTTAGTACTTGATATTATAAAGCTTAATTGTAAGAATATAAATTCAATTAACAATAATAAGACAACTCGCAATCAAGGTACACAAACTGAAGCAGACTTTTTTCGTTAATAATTTTTGTACTCCTATGACTTCAAATGACTTCAGACTGTTGCATCAAAATATAGCAGGCCTTTGTAGTAAACTTGACTTATTTGAATTAACGATGAATGCATTAGTTGAGAAGCATGATGAGATTGATGTATTGTGTTTTAGCGAAACATTTGTTAAAAAAGGTTCTGAGCAAAATATAAAGTTAGATAATTATACACTAGCTGCAACATTTTGTAGATCTAAATCAAGAGGTGGCACTTGTATTTTGGTTAGGAAAGGATATGAAACAAAATGCTTAGAATATTGCAAGGAATTATCAATTAATAATTGTTTTGAATGCTGTGGAGCAATTTTAACTGACTTAAATATTACTATAGTAACTATTTACAGAATTCCAGTAGGAACAAAATCGCATGTTTCAATCTTTCTCCATCAACTTGACAAACTATTGTTTTATTTAAGTAATAAATTTAAAAAGAAAACATTTATAATTTGTGGTGACTGGAATATTGATATTATTAAGGATAGCCCGTTTAAGAGGGACTTAATATGTACTCTACATAATTACAACCTAGAACCTAACATAACTGTGCCTACTAGAGGACCCTCATGCATAGACCAAATTGCGAGCAACATAAAAACAGTAAAACCTCAAATTCATTTGCTCAATTTGTCAGACCATGAAACTGCTCAAAGTATTTGATTTCAAGTGCGTGTAAAACCTAAAAAACATTTATCGTGGTTTGAATACAGACGGGATTATAGTTTAGACAATATCCAAAAGTTTTGTAAATGTATAGCGTCATTGTCATTTTCAAACATATACAGTTGTGAGACACTAAATGAAGCTTTTGACGAATTTTATGACACTTTTTCATTATTTTACTATTTATGTTTTCCGCTTATCAGAGTAAAAATAAACAATCGACCCACAAACTTAAAATGGATAACTAAAGGCTTGAAAAGATCTATCAAAACTAAACGTAAACTTTTTCTGGCTTATAAGTTACAAGCCAAAAACAAAAAAATTAACAAAATTAAATTAAACACTTACAAAAATGTATTAAGAAAATGTATTCATAAAGCTAAAAGAAATAATAATTTGAATTTCATAAAAAACAGTAAAAATAAGTGTATTGCGACTTGGAGAACTATATCAAATACTTTAACAGATGCTATTTCGCACAATGACATTAATATAATAAAATATAATAATTTGACATTTTCTGATCCGCAAGATATTTCCAATAATTTTAATTCATATTTTATAAATTTGACATCTGCTAATAATAATAATATAACTCGACATCCTATTGATATACCAATTAATCCATATACTGTATATTTAAAACCAGTTGATGAAAAGGAGACGCTCAATATATTAATGGGCTTAAAAAATAGTAAAGCATCCGATTATGATGGCTTTCTTACCAAAATTATAAAATATTGTGCCAGATATATATGTATACCTCTCACTTACATTATCAATCTTTCTTTTCTAGAAGGGACCTTTCCTGAAAAACTTAAAATTTCGGTAGTTAAACCTTTGTTTAAAAAAGGTGACAAAACTGATCCCAACAACTTCAGGCCGGTATCTATACCATTAGTTTTTTCTAAAGCCTTTGAAAAAGCGATATTGTCTAGGATTGACGGTTTTTTAAATAAGCATAAAATCCTCCACCCAAATCAGTTTGGTTTCCGGAAAAATTCGTCCACTTCGCTTGCTTGTTTCCATTTGGTAAAATATATTACTGAAAGCCTTAATGAAAAAAATCCTATTGTTTCTGTATTTTTAGATATGAGTAAAGCCTTTGACTTTGTTAACCACGATAGATTGCTAAATAAATTAGAAAAATATGGAATCAGGGGACAAGCACACTCTTGGATAGAAAGCTATTTAAGGGATAGAAGACAATGTGTGGAAATATCAAAAGTAACTGGGATAGATTCCGAGCCAAAATCACAAAATCGTCTAACCAAAACCTGCTTTAGGTCGACACTGCTTGTAAACTCTTCTGGTGTCCCGCAGGGTAGTGTTCTTGGCCCATTGTTATTTTTAATATACATAAATGACCTGCCTATTGCTATGAAGCATAAATGTTTTCTTTTTGCGGATGATACCACTATCCTAATCAAATCTCAGAACAAAGACTTGTTTCAAAATGATATAAATATAGCACTCGAAAATGTTATTAGCTGGCTTGAAGTTAACAATCTTAAAGTTAATATTGAAAAAACAAATATAATGCAATTTTTATCATACCAGACATCTCCTTCCACATTACAAATTAGTTATAATAATAATATTATTAATGAAGTTGACAGTTGTAAATTTTTAGGCTTAGTATTGGACAAACATCTCAATTGGAAATCTCACATTGACTCACTGTGCAAAAGAATTGACCGTTTTGTCTATGGCTTACGTAGGTTAAGAGAGACTGTGTCACCGGAGGCAGCCATAACTGCTTACTATGGATATGTGTCATCGCTATTGAACTATGGCATTATATTGTGGGGTAATTCTGTGGATGTGAATAGAGTATTCATGTTGCAGAAGAAATGCATACGTGCTATTGCAAATGCTACATTTATGGATAGTTGTAGACCTATATTTAGAAAGTATAGAATTTTGCCATTAGCTTGTATGTACATCAAGAACATTTGCATGTTTGTAAAACAAAATCATCAGCATTTCCCTTTAATTAATCAGCGTACCATTAGACCCTTGCGAGCTCAGTATAGGGACAAACTTTACCAGCCGTCTTGTAGCTCTTTTATTTATAAAAAAAATGTATATAATTTGTGCATAGAAATATACAACAAACTCCCAGATGAACTGAAGTCATTAGAAGTACATATTTTTAAGAACAAATTGACAGATTGGCTTCTAGAAAACTGTTTTTACCATATAAATGAATTTATACTATATTTTAAGTCCTGACATTCTCTCACATTAATGGTTTTGGTTTATTTTGATCTATTATTATATTGGTATTTGAATAATTTTAAACATTAGCTATTTATAAAAGCATTATTGACATTTATTGGAATTTCATTACATTAAATTGACATATTTGCATGCCTAGTTAAGGTAGAATACCCAACATGTAATATTAAGAATGTGTATTCTTGCAAATAAATGTATTTTGTATTTGTATTTTGTATTTTGAAACTGATGTACGTATTGTTTAGTGTTGAAAAATACCAATATAAGATTGTGGCTTTTATATTTTTTTAATATTATAAATTTCATATAAAGCATTTGTCACTATAATTGAATGTGATCATTTATTTTTAATAATGATGTACGTCACACGTACCTACATAGTGCACATAAACCAAAAATAGCTGTGCGTGCTATAGGTAATGATTAAATAGACATTGATTGTGGCTCTGCTGCAGAGCATACTCTCCTCCTGGCAAAAAAATGGTCATAGAAAGTGCCAGGTAATTTTGAGACATCAAAATGCTTTCTTCTATTTTCTTTAAAGGCACACAACTGTAATTACTCGTATTATAATAGGCAAATTCGGTATATTAATACACAATTCAGGCGACGACTAAAAAAAGTATTTTTGTTTGTTAATAAATTATATTCAATCAATTTTCGTTAGTTTTGATTGAATATTTAATTTCAATAAGAAAACTACTAGTACAAGATAATGAGGAGTTTTTCGGCCCTTTTATATACAATCGGTTACCGGCTGATGTCCGGAATGCAGCTTCTACCTCGATATTTAAAAACAGATTAAGAAAATGGTTAGCAAACTTTCATTTTTATGATTTTAAAACTATAATGAACCTACCAATTATCAACAGACTGACAGGTAGTAGCTAAGTAGCCCTTCTTACTAAGTGTTATTTGCTTCATTATTGAACGATATGTGATTTTTATACATTATTATTATAATTATTGTGATATTGTTTTTTACGTGAGTGTTTCCGTTTTGAAAAATAACAATGTTATTTGTTATTGTATTTTGACTTGCAGTTTGTTGTTGTCAATAAATTGAGTATTGAGTATTCGATATATCCGTACCATTTCAATATTAGCCGTTTTCACACTTGCACGACATTATCGTGTGTCCAGTGTCGATGTGGACGACTACGGTTCCCAAAAGAGCTCTGTTTAAGACTGTATAGTGTACGACCATTAGTACACAAAAAGAAAAAATGAGTACCATGTCATTAACCCCAACTGTACAAACCATTATTTCGACCCAAATCGAAAACGTTTGGTTGCCAATACAAAATAGCTGCGGAATGCAAGAGTAAATCGTGAAATACTCACTAAATACTACCAATCCGACTGGTGTTTGGTTATTTTATTGCAATTAATATTGTACTTACACTTCAATTTACAATTCCTCACACAGACGCGCGACGACACCAAGCTCGGATGCAATTGAGCTTTATCAATTTATTTATTTTCTATTACTACAAGACACATTTTGTGCAGGCAATAGTAGGAAACGTACAGCCAATTCATTAGCTCAATACCATATACAAGAAAATATAACTTTTCTTTCATTAAATTTAAAATAATCCACATTTTAGAGAGGGGCCTCTCGCTGCAAAGCTTTGGCAACTAAAGTTGCCAAGGACGTTTGAGTGGGTAAGGTAGGTATGTACGCATTGGAAAAAAATAGAAATCTTTTTTTAGAAATTAAAAACTTGTATATTTCATTACAATACA
This sequence comes from Carpatolechia fugitivella, assembly GCA_951230895.1. Taxonomy (NCBI): domain Eukaryota; kingdom Metazoa; phylum Arthropoda; class Insecta; order Lepidoptera; family Gelechiidae; genus Carpatolechia; species Carpatolechia fugitivella. Next base: position 7,543,153 of record OX579660.1, read on the forward strand.
ATACACAGGAATAAATAAATAGCAACACATATAATTTAAGAAATCAAGCACTGTAAAGTATATCTGGGAAAGATAAGGCAGCAAAGACAGTCAAAACCAAGACTGAGTACACTGTCACGAGGATATCTCTTTTCATTTTCATTACAGGATCGAAATCTGAATGAACAGAATAATTTTTATTTAATTCTTTCTTAGTCGAATTATATTTGATTGTTGCAAGATTATTATGTAGTTTATCTTTCTTATCGTGCACTTTTCTGTAGCTATCGCCCTCGATATGTCTTCTGGTTAATACAACAGGTAGTTTTTCTCCCTCATCTTTTCTAATATTCTTATGAAGTTCAAATAAGTTTGTCAGACAAGTCAGTGATCTATTACTTCGTAAGGGTTGTTCATTAAATGTCAAAATTGAATGACTGGATGGTTCACTGAGAACACCTATAAGTGAATTGGAAACATTTGTGCTATGGTTTACAGTGAGTGGGAAAAATTGTGAAGGCACACTTGTACATTTATTGACAAAAGCCGTCGGCATCACAGTACTCACTTCCTTATCAGCATACATCGGTGTTATATCTATGTTGACGAAACTTTTGTCGACTGTGTCTTTATCGCCGTGATTTGAAAGATAAAAGGAAAGGATGCTAGCATTTGATTCAAGTTTCCTTAGTTTGTCAAGAGAAGTTATCGATATTATGTTACGTGCTTCTCGATCTTTATTTTCCAAAGCAGCAGCGCTTTTTAGTATTGTTTGCATACCTTCACATTGTATCCCTATGTCGTCAGAATCAGAACTTGCCATCTGGCTTTGGCATGAAGTAATGTTTTGTATTTCATTTAGCAGCCCAACCAATACGTCAAGAGATGTAGTATCCATACTAGAGGTCACAGAAGAAGGTAGTTTATTTGCAGATAAGGTATTAATGCATTTTTGAGGAGTCTCCATACATTCTTTGTCAATGATATCTGCTTCAGCATCTTTAGAAACATCAATTTGATAACCAAAATTATCTGAATTGGGAATCTCAGTTGTGATCGTATTTTTAACAACTACCTGATTTTCTTCAGGTGTTACGTTTGCAATAATGTTTATTTCTTCTGGTTCTTCTTCTATAACTGTTGAACCCAATCTCATAAGACTGGATAAAGTTAAAAAATCCTTTATATCAACGTGGGTTGCATGATTAGAAAACTGTTCCACGTGTGTTCCTTTGAAACACTGGGTAGTTTTATTTGTATTACAAGTATTTCGATCAGAATTTTGAATTTCACTTTGGACAAGTCTAGGTTTTAGGTATTTGGGAATGCTATAACCAATAATAGGCATTTGTACAGGAAATTGAGCAAAATTCCAATCTAAATTAGTCAGCATTTGATGATATTTCAAATCAGGTTCTTTATTTTTCGTAAATATGTTTTGTGATATCGCTGACTGCAAAATTACAGAATTTGAATCTCCTGATTGTAATAACAATACTTGTTGCATCGATTCTTTCGGTGTTAATGGTTTGTGATTAATGTGCTTTGGAAAAGTACCGATTGGTATATTACGATGTAATTGAATCGTTTTAGTGCTTTTCGACTCTGGCACTGGATCTACTTCATTCCCCTGAGGTGAATCATTAGTTTCCGGAATAGTATCGCCTATCATAAATTCGCATTTTATTTTCAATGGACGATTTTGTTGATAATCACAAAAATTATGTTCAATACGTCCTGCTGAATTCTCTTTAAGATTCTTATCAAGAACCTTTTCATTTTCTGTATCTTTACTAAGATTTGATTTAACTAATTTAGTACTAAGATTTGAATTGCGAATTTCATTAGGTATAATCACATTAATCATCCGATGAATATTATTTCTGATTGCGGAGGATTCATCCATGGAAGAAACCATAGATCCTGAAATATTTGAGAAACATTGTAGCGGAATACCTTAATAACAAAAAATATCTTCATGTAATGAAACAATCATTGACCTTCAACGTATAATAGTGAAATATATATTTCACTATACGAATATACCTATAATTAGAGTATATCGATAGTAGAATTTGATCAGCATCATCGTGGGGGTTGTAAGGTCGACAACCAACCTCACAAACCCTGGTGTCAGTGTTAAAGAGCCGCCAAAGGCTCAACTCACGACTTGGCTCATGTAAAGACTAGCTGATTGTAGCCGGGACCAACGGCTAACTTTCCTTCCGAAGCACGGAATCATCTTTCTTTTCGGACAATCAGGTGATTCAGCTTGCAATGTCCTAACCAAACTGGGTCAAGTCTCACAAAGAGATTTTTGCTTGACAGTGTATCCACCGGGAATCAAACCTGGAACCTCCGTAATGGGCGTCGAAATCTCGACCGGCCACGGAGGCTGTTGATAATGCATTCAAATAAAAATCCACATAGAAGTATAATCATTGATGAAAACATTTCTATAATAACTATTATTCATATATTTGAATAACTAAACTATACGATCATCATCATCATAAGCTCAAATAAGTCCCCCCGGAGGGGCTCGAGCCTTAGGGCGATACTGGTGTTGATTCGGCATACGCCCAACTAAACTTAACTAAAATTAGTCCTGTCACTTTCTATCATTTTTAATTGAAAAGGGACCGAAGATCACCGGTTTTGTTTTTGTCTTTAGACTTCACGACTAACTGTTAATTTTAGTGGCTTTTTATTCGTCATGGTGTTAGGTAGGCACTAAAACAAGACTAAATTTGACAGTTAGTCGTGAAGTCATAGACACAAACAAAACCGATGATCTTCGGTCCGTTTTCAATTAAAAATTATAGAAAGTGACAGGACTAAGTTTAGTTTAGTTGGGCGTATGCCGAAGACACCACTGTCTATACTCTAGAAAAAATTTGGTCTTACCTATTTCTATGTCATTTGGGATATATGGGGCTCGCGATTTACGGAAGTCAATATTTGAATCGTCACTGTTGGTTAGCGAAGATAGTCGATCTCGATCTGGGCACTCTAATGGCAATGCCATAATCTTATTCTTCCTGAAATAATAATAAGGATATATAAATGACAAAACCCAGCCAGCCACAGTCTTAATAATAACTAACCACAAATAATAAAGAATATTTACGAAGTTTCACGAGCAAAGGCGTTGGATTGTTTGAAGCACTGGTCATTTGGCATACGAATTTCAAGTTTGTTGCTGTTTGGCGATTTCTTTTGGGATTTTTCTGTTAAGTAGTCAAAAACAGCGTTATATTAATTATGATTTTTAAACAGTTTCAATTAATACATTGTGATAAAACAAATTCACCTTTACACACCTAAAACGGCAGGATGAGCGTTTGAAAACGACTTAGAAGTAGATAGCCTTTCTGGGCTATCTTTTTTCCTTCTTAGTTTAGAAGAAGTACATTTAGGCAACTCTACATTCTGCCCGTTATGTGTTCCCGACATTTTTTGTAATCGATCCGTAATTATACTTCTACCAAATCTCGCATGAAATTCTTCAATTTGTGCTTGAACATACGTTTTTTTAGGCTGCGCTAGAGAATTAAGTCGAGCATTGAGTTTACATGGGCCTCGTACGGCTTCACCTCTAGCTTCTTTCATTTCATCAACGATATCTACTGCATTTTTCTTGAGGGGTCTAGTTCCGTGCCTGGTTTCAGCAATAACTTGTTGAGCTACAGGTGACCTAAATTTTCTTTCTCTTGGCACACATTTAGTTTGTTTTTCAAGATGCTGCTCACGATTTTCCACTTTGGATGCTTTCTTAACGACATTGCGATTTTCAGCTTTCATGTCAGCAAAAGTTACTTCTGGTTTTCTTGGCGCCCTTTCAGTCTTACTTCGGCTTTTTTGCACATTATCAAAATCATGAAGTAATTGCGATATAGCTTTTAGTGGATTGTCAGTACTATTTTGGGCGGTACTTTGTCGATTAGTTGAGAAAGATCGTCTGTAATCCTTTTTAGACTTTTCTCCACTTACCTTAGAATTTTGAGCTTTTGTACTAATAATAACTTTTGGAACAACATTTGCCGTAGACACAGACATATTTTTCTTATTAGCCCCTTCTGTTGGACTTTGTACAACTTGACAAGGTTTTTCAAAACTAAAGCAGCTAGGGTTCGAAGAAGTAAGCTGGTGTTTAACACTCGTACCACTATCGCTACATTGAACAGTGGATGATGCTCCAGCTGTGTCATTATAATTAACCCTCTCTGCTACAGCTGTAAACTTACTTTTGAATAGTTTGGTTTCATTGCACTCAGCCTTGCCAAGTTTGTGAATCAACTCGTATATTTTATCGATACTTTTTATAAATTCAGAAGAAGTGTTTGCTTTCCTTGGATCTCTTTCATCATTTTCTATTATGTTTGGTTCATTACTGAGAGGAGAGTTATTTGGAGGTACGGGGTGTTCTAAAGTAGATGGAAATGACGTCGATTCTTTGGATGAATCCTCCTTAATATTATCATCTTCATGCCTGTAAAATACATAAAACTCATTTAAATATTGATTTTCACTATAAAAATAAATGATATGTTCGGATGTGAGTGTTGATATGACGGCTGATAGGGATGAATGGAGGAAGAAAACCTACAGTGCCGGCCTTAAGTGTTGGGTAAGGGCAAGCGAATGATTATACAAAAATAAGTTATTCTTGATTACCTTGAATTTTTATTGTCCAGCTCTGGTACACCAAGCGTGAGGGCTGATGGAGCTATTAAGTGGGATAATAGTCTCAGCTCCATTTTCATATCGTTTGTTGTCGCAGACATAGTTTCTGAGAGGCTTTCCTCAGGTTCCGATTTTTGCCTGTACATCATCTCTGTTACAGCGTTATCTAAATAATAATTCTTGTTAATATATTTTTGTACGTGCATATTTTCGATGTCGGGAGACAACGTTGAGCTGTTTAGTTCAGCATCTGAAGATACTTCCGGGATAGAATCGCTTGTTTCCTTTCGGAATTTTGTCTTACTTGGTTTTGGTTCCATTATGATAGTCTGGCCATAAATGGAATTATAAAAGGACTTATTTGAAATAGAAAGTTTAGTGACCGAATTTGCTGTTTGCGGGGGTATAGGGTATTTTGATTTTTTTACTCTAGAGCCGTTAACGGCCAAGGCTAATTTGCCCCTTTCACGTTTTTGTCTCACTTCTAATAGTTTCTTTCGTTTCTTCTCTTCTGCCAAGTGCGATTTATTTTCATATGGAGATTTTATTCTGGTCCTTGTAGGGGAACGTTTTTTACTATATGTTGTTGAATTGCCTTCGTTACTTTCCTCAGGTAAAGACGACATGTCAAGTTTTTGTAAAGTCATTCGAAACTCATCAGAGGGCAGATAATTGATAGGGGAACCAAGACCACTACCACTGCCAAATTTATTAAAACGGTCTCCATAGTTACCATACATAGAGGTAGGTATGCCTGAACTATTATATCCTGAGTCACCGGTTTCGAATGGCGACGAATTCTCACTTAAACAAGGGTTGTTTGATGGGGAGTAAGTATTTAAACAATTCATATTTGTAAGATTTTGATTAGAATTATCAGCATTGTTATTGACATATACTTGATTATTATCATTCATATTTAATTCGATTACTTTCTCTTCTGAACTAGAAACTTTTTCGGCACTTTCATATGTTAACAATGGTATTAAATCCGTAGGATCTGAAAGTAATTTTGAAAGTTAGTTTGTGATAGTGAGAAATAGTGTTTAGTGCCAGACCGGCGACAGGCTGGCAACCTGTCACTAGGTGCACTAAGAAATGTGGAGTTCGGTTATAACGAATCTTAACCCAAAAATATTACCAACTATGGCTTTAGTGTGTGCTTCTTGGGCTACTTCTTGGGAGCCCACTAGAGCTCTGTTCACCCCTTCAGGGATATAAGCGTGATGGAATGTATATATGTATAAGAAATAAAATTAACTTGGCTTTCCTGGAAGCAACTACGTGTTAAGTAAAGAACATACAGAATAGTTATGTCTTGTAGGATTTTCAAGAAGAACATCGATTATGTGTTGGCTACACCTTGGCTAATAATTGGTTTGATTTTTAAATTTACGAGTAGGTAGGTACTTATAATGTAATATTGACGGATTATTCACTTTTCTGTTTTCATATAATTGGTGTTTACTGATTAGCCACAGGGTTATTGGCACTTTTATACGTGTTCTTCTATAAATACGAAAATTTCAAACCCTCCTTCGCCCTCAGCTCCTAAAGAAAAGCCAAGCTTTATTTTATGTTAACAATAGTATTATTTACCAGCATTTCGCACAATCATTATTGTGTTTATATTACTAATCACATTTCCTGACTGAGAACGGTTCAGATGTACGACCACATCCACGTGGGAACCTGAGGACGTATTCTTGGGTGCAATGGCCGATTTTTCTTTTTGGCATCTGATGATCAAGTTGTCATCACAGCATTTGCTAAACAATGTGTACGATCCACATAAACTTTTAGGTACTTCTACGATGATCTTCTTTTCCAATATTTTAGAAATGGATCTGATGTCAACTGAAGAATGGACCAAATCATCCCACTTAGTTGTATTTCCTGTTAGTCTTCTCTCGACATACAATGGAATACTAGTTTTATGAGCAAGAACTTTGGCTTCCAATGCTTCACCCTGTTTAATTTGGGCTTTATTATCCACCTCTCTCCATTTCTCTTTAACTTTTTCAGTAAGATAATCTCCGTTACTAATGCGTTTTAATTGATCTATGGTATGTTTAACGTATTTGATAATGCTTTCCATATCAAAATTGTAGTTATCTTCCATACGTTTGCAACAAATATAATCTAACAGGTTAACTGGTAGAACTCTATTACCAATATTTTTTGTCTTAATATTCAGTGGCTCATTTAAGTAGTATGGGTTTGTGTACATACATTTTCTATCATATTCAACACTTAAATCAGAAGTGCATAGATCTATATCGCTAAATTTATGGCAAATTGTGTTTTCGAAGCTAGATGATCTAGTCAAAAGATTGAGTCGTTCATTGTTTATCAACATCACATTGTGAATGTCTTCATGACTGCACATTTCGCTGAGATCTGAGTTAGAATCAAGATCTTCATAGACAATGGTTTCTACATGTTGGTTGGGGGGTTTCATTTTAAATTCATTTGCATCAGGCATAAGCTTAGATCCTAAGTCTATATTTTTGTAAATGAGGACAAGATCTTGCGTCGTAAGGGTTTCATTTTCTGTAAAAAGGAGTGCATGAATTTTGAAAAGTTGGCTTTTATTAGTCCAAAGCTCATTTGGCCAATCTTATTTCAACTGATGGGAGAAGGAAGGCGGAATTTTATCGTGAAAATATCACCTATACTCGAAATAAATAGATAAAACTTAACAGTACAGTACAGAACAGGAAACAGTACACGGAACAGGAAACGGTACAGTGGAAAATTTGCTACAATAAATTTTGTGGTTTTTGATGTGACTTAATGGTTCTAAGCTGCAGCACAGAGTTAAGTTTAGACTCATAAGGTATGGACTTACCGCCATTCTCTGACCTGTACACGTGGTTACTCGCCATTAGGTCGAAGAGCTCGCTGGCTGTTTGGTACTCATGCAAGTGCCCAGCAGCGACCGGCGTACTGTCCCCCCGACCCTTACGTTTCCCATTCTCTTCCTCTGCCACGGGGCTAATTAACATTACTACATAGATTTCTCCAAAAATATCTTCAAAGTATAAATTAACAACAAACACGTAAAGTTTAAAATAGAGCAGTTAAAATTCTACAAAAACACAACTGACCAACGATATGATTGTAAATTTTCAAGTCAACATTTTCAATTCAATTTTCAATATGGCTTTCAAAAATTTTGTTGTTGGTTTGAAATTAGAATTTGTCAATTTCTATAGAGATCCAGTCTGTTGCATTGTAAGAAAAAAAAAACAATCAACCAACGTGAACACTTTAGAAGAGGTCCAAATGCAAGTGATAAATTCACTCAGAGCGAATTCTTCCGAGTTTTTATTGGATTGCCTAATATTGTCTATACTGCCGCGCAAATTTAAAATGCAGCAATTTATGACGTGTCGAGAAAAACGCGCCTAAACTTTACGTACCTTTTTTAATTGTGCGCTATAATTTTATTCGTAGAAAAAATCATGTAGTTTTATATACGTTTGTTAAAATATACAATTATTATGCATACGTAGATTAATTATGAAAAATGTGCTTACCAGGCATCCAGCTTTGAAGCAGGGTCAAACAAGGCAAAATCGCAGTAACTCAACGTACTGCATTTATTTGTAGGGATAAAAGCTTCGAAAATATACTTTGTTTACTTATTTGCGCAGTAAATTAATGGGAATTGTAAAAAAATCGATCATGAAATAGAAACATGTACTTATAAATTTGGATAATCGATAATCAATTAATTAAACAATTATGTCGGTCAAGGACAAACACGCGTCATAAACTTGCCACTTGCGGGTGCACGGATTCTCTGCAGATAATGTCCTTGTCTTGCAACAACTTTTTTCAATCTACCCATCTCTTTTACGCACACCCGCGGCGACATATTGTTATTAGAATAAGCAATGCAGACTTAAATCTTTGGCCGAAACTAGTTTTAAACGCAGCAGTAGGTCTGCCAACTGCTATAAAATCTAGCGTTAGATAAAAATTATGCAACATCCATACAGTAAATAGTTCAATTGCGTTTTTAATAAGCATTTTTTCGGTGGCCAAGAGGCCTTGTGGTGGCTCCAGTAATTGTAATTACTGAGCCCAATTCACCGAACAATCATCCAAGGATATATATACCTACAAATATCACTCGACACTGGGGTAATACGTCTACATAAGATGTGTCGCCATTAGTTAGGAAGAAGAAAAAAAAAGGTAAGATCATTTAATCAATCAATCAATCAGCCAATGAGTCGTTTTCCAGCCTACAGCTTGGCAAAAAAGAGTTTGAAGCGGTGACAGGTGGAACTAAATATTTAGTTTGCTGCTATTCATGCTGGGTTGCTTTTTATTATCCCATTGGTATGCCATGTTGATTCTTATTCGATAATTTTACAATATTTTATAAATTAAGTAATTTTTCCTTTCCTATTTGACTACGAGGTAGCCACAAGTGAGATAGAAGCGCCCTAATTTTTTCCAAACTCTTTTTTGCCAAGCTGTACGTTCCTACTCAGCCTACTCAAAATTATTATAAGAGCTTGGCTGTACGGGGAGTAATTTTTCTTTCCATAAACAAAAAAAAATTCTTTCACTTCTAGTGTTGTCAGTAATGGATTATCAATCAATCGATTATGGCCTTGATAATTTCTATTATATTGTACGATTGGTCAATTATAATCGATTATGTTTGCTGGAAAAGGTCATTAGAGTTAATTTATTGGCTATTTATTTATCTTTATCTTTACGTAAAACTTAATAATGTGTTTTGCTTGTTAAATCAATACTAAGAATATATTATATAATGTGTAAAAACTCACCTGAAATTGACCAAAGTAAATTCTCCGACGGCGCACGCACTTCTAGACTTACACAGGCAGGCACTCGCGTCGTGTTTTCACTCGAGAAGTATCACATCACACTAATATTATAAATGTGAAAATCAAAGGTGAAAATATGTTTGGATGTTTGTTCCATTCTCATGCCTAAACTACTGAACAGATTTCGATGAACTTTAGAATGGAGATAGTTTGTACCCTGGATAATAATTACAGAAAAAAAGTCTTATTCACACGGGAAAATCTTACACAAAGCGAGCTTAGCTGCAGGAGACAGCTAGGTCGAAATATTAGGTCCTTACATATGAAATTGGCGTTTTGTATGGGAGGAACAAAAAGTCGAAAAATTTTTATATAGTATATTTATTTAATCAAAGTATGAGCCATTGTAATCTATGCACTTTTGCCATCTCATAGGTAGTTCATTGATCCCTTTACTAAAAAAACCATTCGGACGGGAATCAATAAAATCTTTGAAGGCGATTTGGACTGCCCCATCTGAGTTGAATTTTTTCCCTTGCAAGAAGTTATCCAAATTTCGAAAAAAATGGTAATCTGTTGGAGCAAGGTCCGGGGAGTACGGTGGATGCCTTAGACATTCCAATTGAAGCTCTTCTAATTTGCTAGCCGTCTGTTGTGCAGTGTGTGGTCTAGCGTTGTCGTGAAGCAGCAGTGGCGTAGAGCGATTGACCAGCCTCGGTTGTTTACCAGCTAGCTTTTCCATCATGGTTTGCAATTGCTGACAATAGTCATCTGCCGTAATCGTCTGGCCAGATTTGAGAAAACTGTAATGAACGACACCGGCGCTAGTCCACCAAACGCTTACAAGTAACTTTTTATTGGTCAATTTTCGCTTGGAGCAGGCTTTGGCTGGCTTGCCAGGGTCCAGCCATTGCGATGAGCGCTTCCGATTATCGTAGAGAATCCACTTTTCATCACAGGTAATGATTCGATTTAAAATCCCTTCGTTATTGTGCCGGTCAAGTAATGTAACGCAGCAGTTGACGCGCGTTTGCCGGTTTGCTTCACTCAATTCGTGAGGAACCCACCTTTCAAGTTTTTTAATCTTCCCAATTTGCTTCAAGTGGATTAAAACAGTTTTATCACTAACACCGAAGCCTGCAGCTAACTCGGACGTGGTTTGCGATGGATCCGCTTCCACAATAGCCTTCAATGCTTCATTATCAACTTGGGTCTCCGGCCGTCCACGGGGCTTGTTTTGCAGGTCGAAATTTTCAGAACGAAAACGTTGGAACCAAAAACGCACTGTGTTTTCTTTTGCGACACAACCGCCATACACATCATTAACCCTTCGAGCCGTTTCCGCAGCACTGGTGCCACGGTGGAACTCGTACTCGTAAATAACGCGATATTTCAAATTTTCCATTTTGTAAATCGAGCGATGCAAACAGAAAAAAGATAAGTAAAAAAACAAATGAATGACAGTTTACGAAACACAACTACATGTGGAAATAGCTGTATAAATTTGAATTTCGAATTCCTAACCAAATAGGAGAAATTTGTGATCAAAGTGGCCAGTACGACAAAACGCCAATTTCATATGTAAGGACCTAATAATTTACTTATTTAGCTCTAACATAGTGATTTCGGATATCCACAAAATAGATTTTATCTCTTGGTGTACTTTTTAATCTTATTGTCTGGGCTGTAAACTCGATGACCAACAGGGAACATGCACAATTTTTTTAAATTCATTAATCGAAATATTTCAAGTTCCAGATAAACACATAATTTTCCAAAAATCTTGCACAGAAACAAAGTTATGAGTACTGGTTATGAGGCTTCAAAGTTGACGGTTAGACAGAGACATGTGACGTCATATGTGTCGCGGGCCATACATCCGCCATAGAAAATTTTGTTTTCGTAAAGAGGGACAGATATATTTGTTTAATAATGTTGTAGCTAGTTTGTTTTTCGATCAATTTTGATTCTGTTTTAGTTGTCAGTATTCTATTTTTGTATACTTTCAGAAAAACTATGAAAAAAACTTTTTTTTATGCATATTCCCTATTAAAGAGGTCAGCGACGACGCGTTTTCAATCTTTTAAGCTGCGGACAGTATTTAAAAAAGCCCTCAATGAACGCTGAACGCTCTGACAAAGAAGTTACTTCGTAGTTCTACCGCTGCACTACGAAAGCGGTCTGGAATATGACGCTTGTGCCAAATCTATTTTGCTTTAATAATAAAATAACGATACGATAGTTAGGTTGTAATTCGTTGACAATAGTCATATTATAAAAAAAAAAATAGGTCCTTTAGGAAAAAGTACATAATTTATTTATAATACCTAGTATTTTAAGTTTAAGTACATAAATTATAAGTAGATTATATTTATTATTAATAATTTATCTACATTATGCTATGCATAGCTATAAATAAAGAGATTACATTAAATTAGCTTACTTATTGTGAATACCCAGATAATTAATAGTATACAGGATGGTCCATTTAGATGGGCCAGTATGGGTAACTCTGAAACTAGAAAATAGAAAGATCTGTTCAAAGGAAACGTCATAGATTTTAGGAACAAGAAAAAAACTGCATTTATAGATAATCCATACACACTCAGTTTCGGAGTAAAACCTGGATGTATTGCATTATTTCATGACATGGTTCCTTAGGACAGATGTTTCCATGTTTTATAAGTTTCAGAGTTACCCACACTGACCCATCTAAATGGGTCGCGCCCTGCTTTCAATAATGTTTAAAATAATAGATAAGAAATTAATACTGACTTTTTGCGCGGTATTTGTTAAAGATATTTTTAATTTTAATCGTAACAAAAAACATCCGATTAGAGAAATGATCCTAATGATGTATTTTTGTTTTTAATTTTATTCAAAATCTACTGTAATAGTTTGAAGTTGCAGCAAATTACAAGCCATAATGACAGTTTTGACGTAAGGTACCTTACCTTCTGATTGGGGCTACGCACGTGGAATAAATGATAAAATCCCTTGTCATAATCGTAAATACTAAATTAGGATTATTAAATTGTAACACTTATGATGGTGCACAGAATAATGATTCAAGTAATTCTGGTTCGGAGAGATCTTTTTTGTATTGCTGAGTCAATTCTTGAATCAAGTGTCGTCTTCTCACGTGAGGAGGTTGATATCTGAAAACAAATTTTGTGTTACTGTGGATTTTCAAGATAAAATGTTGGATAAGGGGATATATTCATATTCATATTTCTTTATTTGGTAATTGTTTTCATAAATTACATGTCAAGTTAGCGATATACATTATTTACATTATAAATAATGAATTTTAAGACAAAAATAACAATTCTATTACTGAATTATAGATAATAAAAAATACCAGAGTGGTAAGTTAGGTACCTAAATATAAATGTCATCTCAATTTTATTTCCATGAATTCATTTACGCTATAGAAAGTTTGCTCGAGAAGCCAGCATTTTAACTTAGATTTAAAACATGTCAGGGACGAAGCTTCCGTGACTTTCTCTGGAAGTCTGTTGTACACATACGGGCCCATAATGTGTGTCAATTTACCAGTTTTGGCAAGTCGGTGTTTTTTGGTTTGTATTCTGTGTGCGTGACGTAGTCGCTTGACAGTAATATCTCCACGTGCCTGGTATTCATCCAGATGCATACATACATATAGAGCTATTTGATAAATTATAATTGATGGGAGAGTTAGTATTCCCAGTTCAGTAAAATACGGCCTGGCTGATACATCTTGAGCCACGTGCACAATAGCTCTTATGGCTCTTTTTTGCATACGAAATGCGCGTTCCCATTCTGCAGCGCACCCCCACAGTTCTGCGCCGTATGTCAAGAGCGAATGCACCGTGGCAAAGTAGCAAAAACGGGCCACCTCCCGGGGAACCACTGATGCAAGTCGCCACAGGGCAAAGCACGCAGCCCCTAGCTCGCCACATATCTTCCCAATATGACATTCCCAGGTTAGGCCTCTGTCTATCAGGTATCCGAGGAAACTGACTGACGTCACCTGTTCAAGTCTCCTGCCTTCGACGTATACTTCACGTAGCACTTCTATCTATGTATGAAATGAAAGTACATGAAAATTTGTATACTACGACAGCAAACCTATAAAATATGGGGAAAAGACACAGGCACGCCCGCAGCAGTGATGGGCGCGATACGCAGTGTAGCGCATAGTTAGAGAGACAGGTTGTACTCACAGGTCGGTGTTGAGGCGGCTCCTCCGTGCGATGTCGAGCGCGGCGCGACGCAGACACGCCGGCAGCAGTGTGGGCGCTATCTGCGCGCCGTCAGCCAACACGCCCGCAGCAGTGATGGGCGCGATACGCAGTGTAGCGCATAGTTAGAGAGACAGGTTGTACTCACAGGTCGGTGTTGAGGCGGCTCCTCCGTGCGATGTCGAGCGCGGCGCGACGCAGACACGCCGGCAGCAGTGTGGGCGCTATCTGCGCGCCGTCAGCCACCACGCCCGCAGCAGTGATGGGCGCGATACGCAGTGTAGCGCATAGTTAGAGAGACAGGTTGTACTCACAGGTCGGTGTTGAGGCGGCTCCTCCGTGCGATGTCGAGCGCGGCGCGACGCAGACACGCCGGCAGCAGTGTGGGCGCTATCTGCGCGCCGTCAGCCACCACGCCCGCAGCAGTGATGGGCGCGATACGCAGTGTAGCGCATAGTTAGAGAGACAGGTTGTACTCACAGGTCGGTGTTGAGGCGGCTCCTCCGTGCGATGTCGAGCGCGGCGCGACGCAGACACGCCGGCAGCAGTGTGGGCGCTATCTGCGCGCCGTCAGCCACCACGCCCGCAGCAGTGATGGGCGCGATACGCAGTGTAGCGCATAGTTAGAGAGACAGGTTGTACTCACAGGTCGGTGTTGAGGCGGCTCCTCCGTGCGATGTCGAGCGCGGCGCGACGCAGACACGCCGGCAGCAGTGTGGGCGCTATCTGCGCGCCGTCAGCCACCACGCCCGCAGCAGTGATGGGCGCGATACGCAGTGTAGCGCATAGTTAGAGAGACAGGTTGTACTCACAGGTCGGTGTTGAGGCGGCTCCTCCGTGCGATGTCGAGCGCGGCGCGACGCAGACACGCCGGCAGCAGTGTGGGCGCTATCTGCGCGCCGTCAGCCACCACGCCCGCAGCAGTGATGGGCGCGATACGCAGTGTAGCGCATAGTTAGAGAGACAGGTTGTACTCACAGGTCGGTGTTGAGGCGGCTCCTCCGTGCGATGTCGAGCGCGGCGCGACGCAGACACGCCGGCAGCAGTGTGGGCGCTATCTGCGCGCCGTCAGCCACCACGCCCGCAGCAGTGATGGGCGCGATACGCAGTGTAGCGCATAGTTAGAGAGACAGGTTGTACTCACAGGTCGGTGTTGAGGCGGCTCCTCCGTGCGATGTCGAGCGCGGCGCGACGCAGACACGCCGGCAGCAGTGTGGGCGCTATCTGCGCGCCGTCAGCCACCACGCCCGCAGCAGTGATGGGCGCGATACGCAGTGTAGCGCATAGTTAGAGAGACAGGTTGTACTCACAGGTCGGTGTTGAGGCGGCTCCTCCGTGCGATGTCGAGCGCGGCGCGACGCAGACACGCCGGCAGCAGTGTGGGCGCTATCTGCGCGCCGTCAGCCACCACGCCCGCAGCAGTGATGGGCGCGATACGCAGTGTAGCGCATAGTTAGAGAGACAGGTTGTACTCACAGGTCGGTGTTGAGGCGGCTCCTCCGTGCGATGTCGAGCGCGGCGCGACGCAGACACGCCGGCAGCAGTGTGGGCGCTATCTGCGCGCCGTCAGCCACCACGCCCGCAGCAGTGATGGGCGCGATACGCAGTGTAGCGCATAGTTAGAGAGACAGGTTGTACTCACAGGTCGGTGTTGAGGCGGCTCCTCCGTGCGATGTCGAGCGCGGCGCGACGCAGACACGCCGGCAGCAGTGTGGGCGCTATCTGCGCGCCGTCAGCCACCACGCCCGCAGCAGTGATGGGCGCGATACGCAGTGTAGCGCATAGTTAGAGAGACAGGTTGTACTCACAGGTCGGTGTTGAGGCGGCTCCTCCGTGCGATGTCGAGCGCGGCGCGACGCAGACACGCCGGCAGCAGTGTGGGCGCTATCTGCGCGCCGTCAGCCACCACGCCCGCAGCAGTGATGGGCGCGATACGCAGTGTAGCGCATAGTTAGAGAGACAGGTTGTACTCACAGGTCGGTGTTGAGGCGGCTCCTCCGTGCGATGTCGAGCGCGGCGCGACGCAGACACGCCGGCAGCAGTGTGGGCGCTATCTGCGCGCCGTCAGCCAACACGCCCGCAGCAGTGATGGGCGCGATACGCAGTCTAAGTAAGCCGCTGCGGCGTGCGCTCACGCATAGAGTTGTCACTTCGTGTCGCCGCCACGGGAGACCGGTTTCGCAGTAGCGGAGTAGGTCGTCTAGAATATTGGTTTGAGTACATTGAAGTATAATGTACTACGTACTAGAAAAGACGCTGCATACAAAATCTGTGCAACAAGCGCGGCAGTGCGGGGCGCGCGGGGGCCGGCTAATAAGTCATAGATGCGAGGTCACCGTCATAGACGCGACACTTTGTTTATATTCTGCCTATTCAATTGGGTGGGAACATTTAAAGATGTCTGACAAATAAATTTAATATAATATTTATTTTAATTATAAGTACTGAATTTACTCTGCGAAACAAACAATATTCGATGAACTTCTTCTCTACGGCCCAGAAGTGGAAACCTTGAAGTAATACAATGTTACAAAATATCTTGTAATAAATAAATAATATCTACTTGTACAAACAATCAATCAATGAAAACGATCAATCAAAAAAAACAATTGTTTTTCATCTTTCTTGATTTACTACTAATTTTATAATAATGTGTAAGATTATCATTTTCCACTGTAAAAGTATTATTATGATCTACTCTTGTTACACATCCAAATGTCACATCTTAGTTGTTTCATCTATGACAAATGACGCAACATGGCGTCCGCTAAATATTCTGCTCGAATTAAGTTTAAAAATGATTATCTAGTTTTTCACCGATGGAAAGTTGTTCCTTTGCACTTCGCCGTATTACTAGAATTATTAGTGCAACATCATAACACACACGAGGGCATATTTGATGATTTTTCACGTTTTTTTCGCTTTAAAACAAACAAGACGCGCTCAAGAGCTAATAAGCAACTGAGTGAACTGTGGCCAGCTGTCCACAGTTGAACGGAACGCTTGAGATGGGGCGGTGTCTTCTCTATACGTAGTAATAATAGCTCAATGTTTGAGTATTGGAATGGTTCGACGAATGAGCATTTTAAACGAACGTTAACGTGTTACGTTTAAAATCGGGAATCTTAATAGACTCTGGAGCTTGAATTTGAAAAGTAAGTTCCAGTTCTAGTCTTAACCAGGTCAGAATCTCGTAATTTACGCATCATCACATGTAAAAAAAAAGACAAAGTTATGATAGGAGTTTCATCATTAACGCCCAATACTGTATTTCACGGATACTTTATTCACAAATAAGTTTGTAAAAGTAAGGTCCTTTTCTTATGTTTTTTGTTAAGTCTTGGATACAATTACTTACCGACAGGAAGTGTCAGGTGGTCTTCGAAGTCCTCTAGCCATATAATAAGAATCTTCGTGGTAAAATCTCTGTTGCGCCTTCCGCTACCTAAGAAAGAAGTACTGTAGTAAGTAAAGTGAATAAATTATTGAATAAATACAGCGCTTAATAGCTTTAACACGTCGTTAAGGCCCGGTTTCCACCAAAACGCAGAGATGTGTTTGAATAATCAATCAGATTCCGTTATTTCCACATCTCCTCTCCGCTTAGCTTCAATAACCAAATCTGATTGGTTATTCAAACACATCTTCTCTCCTCTCCGATTTGGTGGAAACCGGGCCTAAGAGTCGTTTAAACATCCTTGCTTCTTTAGAGAGCGTGATAGTACACCGTTGCTAGCACAGCATTAATTTAGTGCTACCGTACAGAACAGCCACTCACTCCCCTCCTGTCAATGCACGCTACCTCACCCCGCATCGCAGTGGCCGCAGTTGGGGGGCGAGTTGGGAGTATCGAAGCAAAATGGCCGCACCACCGCTGCGCTGTCAGTCGTACAGCATACCTAGCATCGTGGCCGCGCGTTTTACTAGCAAATCTAGTAGTAGGCATTTAAAACGCGGCGGTTATATAGCACTCTATACACTTCTCTATACTTGGCCACTGCTAAGGTGTGACAGTACTGACCTGTGAGTCCCTGTGCCGGCTGCTTGTCTAGTTCCAGAGACAAAGCGCGCACTTTCTCGTTGAGGCTCGACCGGCCTCGCTCGCCCTTATCCGACTCACTGATGCTTCTTTCGTATGAAAGCGCTCCCGAACTGTTGCTCGAGACGTCCCAACACGAACCCGCTGCCTTTTCTGATCCCCTGGTAGTTGAACGAATATAAAGCATAGTACATTACTGCCGCAGCCGCAAATTTGTTATTGTTGGACGAGGGCACGTTTAAACGTTTATTTTGTACGAGTCCAGCAAGAGTTATTGCGGCCGAGGCTCTGAGACATGCGAGGAAAAAAAAAATTTGCGAGATTGGATTTAGGTGTCTGCTTGTATCGTACTAAATAAGTTGAGATCTTTATAACTTTAACCTCTACTTCGACTTCTTGAATCTTCGATTAGTTAACTTCATCATGAAAAATAAGTAACAAAATAGTACGATAAAAATTATAGAATCGAAAATTGAAAACCGCCATATTGCGAGTTTTTTTTTGTTCTGTGCCAGTGTCATACAGAGATTACAGCCAACTCACTACGATTCGTGTACGATTCATATAAAATTTGAATTTAGGACATAAGAGTATGCTGTAAAAATAATCAAAAACATTGAGTGGCTTACTTTGCTAAATAAACATTTTTGTATTCTATATCATTCTAAACTCGATTTGAGGCATTATTTTAACAATAACCGACGAAATGTTAGAAATGACAAAAATCTATGATAGCGGCTAACTTTTCTTATATTACACATAATTATTATTATTCATAATTTCTGTAGACAAAGTACCAACCTGGCGGAGATAACAGATCCGTCGACTTCAGATTTCATGCTGTCGTTTAGTCGTTCGTCGCCCTCTGAAGTCTCGTAGCCAGAAGGCACTACGAACGCAATCTCATTTGTTGCATCAGACCAGTATAGCACCTAAACAACAATAACCTTATGTTAGTGCTAGACGTACAAATAAATAGACAGTGCATGGGTTGGCTCGACAATAACATTGTAGTTCCGCCATTGTGTTAGTGAACTCACCCAAAAAAATGTAATGACGGATCTAAGTGATGTAATAACATCCTATGGAAATAAATTATTTTGACTTTGACTTTGTAGCTATTAGTAGTATACAGATTGCGTTAGCGTAGATCGACTAACACTAAGGTTCAGAGTATACCTACTTACATTCTTTTTTACAAGGCTTATTTGCAAATAGAAACTTTTTTTATATGTGCAATTAATATTTAGACTTATCTTATCTTACTACAATAATCAAGTAAAACGATCTTTGCTTTTTCGTTTGTACCGATTGATTGAAATTAGAGAAATTAGATTTTCGTAGTCATCTAAATTTCAGTTTTCACTTTTCCACTAGATGACTGTTTTATTGGCCATAGGATGTTTTAATGTAGTTGTCAAATTGAAGTTTTTTTTAATACAAATTTATGGCTCTGGGTGTACTCAGAGACATAAATTGTCACAAAATTTAAAGTCTCTTAACAAGTAAACCCTGTTGGATTTTCTCTGTGAAATGTGACATAAGCTATCAAAAAATATTATTTTTTATTATATTTACTTTTAAACTTTATAAATTATATAATAATAATTAAATAAAAAACAGTTTGATTGTTGTAAGGTTGTTAAGGTTTTGCAAAAGTGGAACCCAGCGCCACATGGCAGGCTTTTGTAGAACTAAAAGAAAAACCCCCATTAATATAGTATCACGTACAGAAATGCCTCTCACCCCCCGCCAATCTACGCTTCCTCACCTCGCCTAGCAGTTGGGGAGCAGTATCGGAATAGAAAAGTCACACCGCGTCGCCGCCGCGCGTGAATTCCGTCGTACAGCGTACTAACCACCCTAGGTACAATAACCCTAGAAACTTCGCGCACACTAAACTTTACTAGTCAATGGAGTTGGAATTTATAACGCGACGATTGTATGGAGTGTCCAAGCTGATTGGCTGATATGAGCGTTGTGCTGGCTACATGTAACGCACCTGTTCTCTAAGGGGTAAGAGCCTTCCGCTCCCCCAAAAGTCCGGTTACGCTTGATACGTCAATTTTGCGACACAAGCATTAAGTGTAAGTAAAAAAAAAGCACCTGTTCTCTCCCGTCGTATAAAGCAGGCGTCTTCTCCTCGCTGACGGGCGGAGGGGCGGTCTGATTGTAGTCTGGGTGGGCGTCATAGCTCGTGTCCACGTGGCCCGTCCAGCCGGGGTGGCTTCGGACGCGGACCGGGTTGCCTAGCCTGTAAACAAAACAATGAAATAACAAACTAGCTGTCAGCCCGTGGTTACGCTCGCATTGTATAAGACTTTTCTTTAGGGAACAAGATTTATTTTTGTAAAAAATAGCTTCAGGGTATAAACTATCTCCATTCCGAATTTTATACAGTAACAAAAATAAATAAATGCATAAATGCACAAATTATAATAAATGCACATAGACTTATTGTTTGATTTTAATTTAGTAAACATTTACCGATAACATATCGATACGCGCCATAAAGCCCATAAGTGAGAGTGAGCGCGCAATATGCTTTACTGTGCTCGCACTTTTTATTACCTCGTGTGCAGAGAGATATTGCAACACGGGCAGTGCCAGGCATCGCGAGTTTCAAAATGGTGTTTGTGAAAACTAAAGAGAATCAAAGTTGGTGCAAAGAAAAAACGATGCCAATGTGTCGTCGCGACGTAAATACTGAAAAATAAATATGTGAACTTATTTTTATTTGATTTTTTATTTTTAGAAACAATAAGTAACACATTGTTGTAATAAAATACAAGTAAAGAAAAAAATATATATTTTTATTGATTATTAAATTTTAAAATTATAGTGAGCTGGTAACTGTTGCAAAATGAAGAAATTTGAATTCGAATGGAGAATCCCTCACCCTCTGAGCATGCGTATGAATCCGGGCGCGGTGTGTTTGGCCGCGTTGGCCACTATATCCGCGGCGCTGGCCTGGCCCGCTCGGACGTAGAACACGTGCGCAGTGACCGCGCAGCGACTGCCGCACGCGTCGATCCGGCGCAGGGCTGAAGCGAACCCGGGGAGGGAGTCGTCCAGGGCTGTCAGGCGGGGTGGGCCTCCCTGAAAATATGGTGTCAAAACTATCGTCTATACCTAAACTATCGATAGTCGCCTATCTGGTGGAAACATTAAACAATAAATAGTGTAAAATAATTTGTTTTGAATACAGTCAACATTTGTTTTAAATTAAATAATGGAACAGGAATGTTAATGGATGGAAATCAGAAATCAGAAATATTTATTTGCCAGAATACAGTTATATACAGGTCTTATATAAAATAATGAAAGTGCTTGTATTCAACCTGCTAGGTGTGCAAATATAAAAGTTAAAAATATTAAAGATTTTAAATTCAATACGTATTTTACATTATTAGCTAAATTGTACATTATCATAGGTAAGAGTTATTAATTATTAATGTCAAATTTATATCAGTAATCTAGATCCAAAACAGTCAATTATAATAACAAAAAAATAAAACAAAATGAATATACAAGACTCCACCACCATCTATTATAAGTCTGAATCCAGGTATTCCTTAATACTATAGAAACCCCTTTCAAAGAGCCAAACTGAGAGTTTTTTCTTAAATGCTATATTGTCAGCTAATCTTAGCTCAAGTGGAAGCTTATTGTATATAAGAATGCACATGTTGTAGACATTTCTCTCATAGATCTTACTTCGAGATGATGGCTGATGTAACATGCCAGAATATTGAGCTCTAACTTGACGTCTACTTACTTCGCTCCTAAGCTTAAATATGTCCATATGCGATCTTACAAATAAGTAAATTTCTTTTATATATAAACATGGCAACGGTAGTAAACGCAATTTTCTAAACAAAGGTCTGCAGGAAGCCATATAATGTGCATTACAAATTGCCCTTATACACTTTTTTTGAAGGACAAAAGCTTTTGTATCGCAACTGAACTACCCCAAATGATTAAGCCGTAATTTAGTGTACTTGCAACATATCCATGATAGGCTGTAACCGCTGCTTCAGGGGATACAGTAGACCTTAATCTACTTAGTGCGAAAATAAAACTCGAAAGTTTCCTACAAATAATGTCAACATGTTTACTCCAGTCCAAATTAATGTCAAATTGTATACCTAAAAATTTAAATGTGTCAACTTCTTGTATTGGATTGCCAAGGTAATTAATGTCCAATGTCATATGATTTGAGTTCTTTGAATGAAATTGCATAATTTTAGTTTTGCACAGATTGATACTTAAATTATTACGTTTTAACCATTCTATTACATTATTTAAGGCACATTTAGCTGTGTGTTCGATCGTATTCAGATTTTCACCTTCTACTATAATAGTTGCATCATCAGCAAATAATATGCACTTTTCAGATATCGCATTGGGGAAGTCATTTATATACAACAGAAATAACAAGGGTCCCAGTATGCTACCTTGGGGAACTCCATTGTCATTTACCATATAATCCGATCTGGTGCCCCTTTTGTGCAAATAATTTCCCTTTGTGTACATCCGTTGTATCTCTACACACTGCTGTCTAAAATTTAAATAGCTTTTTAACCATTCGCACGCTTTTCCTCTAATTCCATATTTTTTATTTTATTTATTAGGATCGTGTGACTTACCAAGTCAAACGCCTTAGTCATATCTAAGAATATAGCTAATACTTTACCTTTATTATTTATTTTTTCAGTAACGGTTTTTACTAGATCAAAAATAGCTAGTGAAGTAGACTTTCCCTTTTGAAACCCATATTGTTCCATTCGAATTAGATTATGTTTAGAAAGAAAGTCTTTTAATCTAGCAAGCATAACTCTTTCAAAAATCTTAGACATTGTAGGAGGAATTGCTATTTGTCTGTAGTTATTAGGGTCATCCTTCCGTCCTTTTTTGAAAATTGGTTTGATGATAGATGTTTTAAGCTGGTCTGGGAAGACTCCCTGCTCGAATGACAAATTTATGATGTATGCAAGTGGCTCACACAGGCTTGCTGCACAGGCCTTTATGACTTTTGTTTGAAGGTCATCATAACCGCTCGCATAACTATTCTTCAGAGACATAATTATCCGATATACTTCTAGTGGTTCAACGGGACGGAGATATATAGAATTTAAATTATTTTTAATAGTGCGGGTATCAAAGGCATTTTGTTGATTAATGTCAGTTATATTTATAAAATGTTTATTTAATTCGTTACAAATATGCAAGGGGTCTGTAAATTCCAAGTCATTAATTAAAATTTTGTCAATGTTATGTACATTTATTTTGTTTGAGACAGTACTTGAAATAGTGTCCCAAGTAGCTTTGCATTTGTTTTTGGCTCTTATAATATATTTATTGTTATTTAATTTCTGTGAATTTTCTATGCATTTTCTAAGTATAATATTATATTGTTTGTGCCTTAATTTATTCCCTTTTTTATTAGTTTTATTTAGTTTGTAAGTAAGATATAAACTACGTTTAGTTTTAGCAGATTTCTTGATGCCCTTGCTGAGCCACATTAGCTTACGCGGGCGATTGCTAAGTTTTATTTTAATCCACGGGAAACATAAATTGTAAAAAAGACAAACCGTTTCATGGAATAATCCAAATGCAACGTTCGTGTCATTAGATTCATAAATATCTGAAAAACTGAGTGAAGAGATACAATTGCAGAAAATTGTTATATTTTCAAGACTAAGGTCACGCTGATACTCATACCACACAGAATATGCATTAGTTTTTTTGACCGTAAGATGTAAAAATTGTCCCGTATCATGATCGGAGAGACCCAGTTTTACAACTTCTGCTTTAGCGCTCTTCACATTACTAGCTATCTGATCTATACTAGCTTTCCCTCGCGTGGGTAACTTAATATGAGCTTCTAAACCGTACGATTTTAGAATATCAATCAGTTCGGTTGCATACTTGTCCTCTTTTAAAACGTTAATATTCCAGTCTCCGCATAATACTATCTTCTTGCGTTTGAATTTATTAGTAAGAAAATAAAGCAATTTATTTAGTTCATGCAGAAAAAGCAACAAATGTGCCTTTATGCGATTTGAACTTCTATAAATATTAAATATTACTAAATGGAATGGAACGGAATACATGGAATAAATGGAATACATTTGTTTGTGGACAAATGATTAATCTTCATATCAATATCCATTGTGCAGTGTCTGTAAAAGGAAACCTTGATTCCTCTTTAATAGAATGGCGCGCGATGTCATCTTTGCGCGATAAAAACAATACAATATAATAATCACGTTATAATGAGGTTTCAGAATAAATTAACTGAAGTTAATTTACCTTTTACTCGGCCAGCGTGATCGACTAAGGCCTAATCGCACTAATTCAGGGTAGGCCCCTCGATGGAGACGTATATGAGCTGTTGATGATGTGACTTTACCTTTTTATCCCCACCAATATTAAGATATCCAAAGTGTGACAAAAACAGTCTAGCCGTTTGGAATTCCGTCACTGGCTCCGGTGGTACGTATTCTTCTGGTACCTAAAATTTGCAAACAACAAAGTATATTGATGACATCAGACTTATTTTAACTAATATTTATAAGATGTGGGTAGCTAGAAAAATCTCAAAAGTAGAATTGTGTAGGTATATCAATATAGAGATAGTATACAATTAATAGAATAGTTTTGTTACAGATTACGTCTGTTATCGAAATATCTAATAATATCTATTTATCTTAGTAATATTTCGCTTTATAAAATTTGCTACACTTACAACGTTGTCTTCGCTTTCACGCACGCGCTTTTCGATGATCGCCTGCTGTTCTAGCAGCTTGAATAAAGTAGGAGCTTCGGGGTCGTTCAACTGCCTCAGTACTGCATCTAGGCTTGGGAACGCCGAATCACTGTTGACAAGAAAAATCATTATGAGACAAATAAACCCCTAAATATTTAACTACCTAAAAACACGAACTATGATTAAAAATTTAACTGGCTGGTCCCGTGATAGAGTTAATTTATTTATAATAAACTATAAATATTATTTTGTAACAGTTGCGAAACAAAAGCTATTTAGTTTCTTGAAACGATCCCACCCGATACTTTTCGCGTTATTTATAATATCCAATTTTGAAAAACAAGAGGTAATGAACGCCGCTCTGTCGGTGTTGGTAGACTGTCTGTTTGTGCAGTTCCTGAGCAGATGTACAGATTTCAATGCAATTTTTTTTATTACAAGGTACTAACACGTGGCAGGGCGGCGCGGCGGGCAGCGGGCGGCAGGCGGGCGTGGGGCGGGGCGGGGGCTCCAGCATGTCAACGGGGCGCGCGCACGCCGCCCCTCCACCCCGCGTGGCGCAGCGGGCGGAGCCCCGGCTGCTCAGCGACCAAGCGTAGCGGCCCCAGCCGCAGCGGATTATCACTGGGATAATACAACGAGTTATGAACACTGACGATCTCAAATATAAACGTGTGTGTAACTAAAAATATATTGTAGGGTGGCCTAAATTTTTTTTTTTATTTCCATAGGATGTTATTACATCCCTTAGATCCGTCATTACATTTTTTTGGGTGAGTTCACTAACACAATGGCGGAATGGCCCTATACGTGTCTCTTTCTCACTCACTTCGTAAATAGTGTATACAAGCTCGTAGCGAATAGCTTTCATTACTTTCTCCGAGCTCAACTAAATCATTGCGGAGATTAAATTTCTTCAAACTTACTAAACTAGTGGTTCTGTGAGCTGTAGAAGACCTGGCAAGTATTTTTTTTTCGAAAAATTGTTTTTTTTTACATTTTCAACCCTATTAACTCCGTAATTTTTAAAAAATTCTAAAAACTGAATCGACAAAAAATCTATAATATATTTATCGAACCTGCTTAGAATGTAAGATGCCGGAATCGACGCTATGTATTATACTTGAGCATAATACATAGCGTCGCTTCTGGCATCTCACACAAAAATCACGTAGTATTTTATGGTTTGCTTACTTACCAATTAGCGTAGGCTGGGGTTCCTGGCTGTTCGCCAGAGGCTCTTCCAGCAAAGACAGCAGGATGTTTCCGTCGGCGATGTAATGCCTCAGCCTGCCGTGTCCCAGGGCGGCCAGCCAACGCTCGTCGAGGCGACACCACGCGTTGCCGTTGTTGCTATCACCCACCTGAGGAAATATTATGAGTATTTTCATTAATTAAGTTATGACTTGGGATTGAGTTTATCCTCGAAACGAAGCCGAAGTAGGGCACGTTTATGTAAAATATGCCTATTCATTCTCTTGTTTTGAAAATACCATATTAATTCACTG
Organism: Carpatolechia fugitivella; assembly: GCA_951230895.1. Classification (NCBI taxonomy): domain Eukaryota; kingdom Metazoa; phylum Arthropoda; class Insecta; order Lepidoptera; family Gelechiidae; genus Carpatolechia; species Carpatolechia fugitivella. The sequence continues at coordinate 7,569,174 of OX579660.1, forward strand.
TGTACATAGGTTTGATTCCGGGAATATGGAAGCTGAAAGCGTTACGGCCAATTGACACTTTGGAAGTAAAAGTTGGGTTCGGAATCTTTAAACAAGAAGGGACATAAAACGAAGAACGATTTCTAATCTGGATTTAAATCTAACAAATTATGGAAAGGGAAGTATGTAAGTATATAATAATTTACCTGTTCCAAAATAAGCATGAGAAGAGACTCAGCAGCATCACGCACTCTCATCGATACTGGTTTTAGTTCCTTTTCATCCTTCATTTTAGGCGGTTCTCCGGGCTTCCCTAGAAAAATAAAGATAACGAGTGGTTTTGCAGAGTTGAAGCAGCGATTACATCTCTCTAAATCTAATTCTTGTTTCGTTTGGGTAGCACTTGGGGCGGTAAATCAGTACTGCAATCGCAGGTCGCCAGGCAGTCTGGGTCAGGCAGTCTGGGTCAGCCAGTAAAGCTGGGCATAGCCAGGATGCGAGGCAGGAGTATGCCGCCACCACACACGAGTGAAGGTTGACAGGACTCACCTTGACTCTTGCTGCCCGATATGCCGAGTTCGACGACCTCCATCAAGGTCGCCAGGCAGTCTGGGTCGGCCAGTAAAGCTGGGCATAGCCAGGATGCGAGGCAGGAGTATGCCGCCACCACACACGAGTGAAGGTTGACAGGACTCACCTTGACTCTTGCTGCCCGATATGCCGAGTTCGACGACCTCCATCAAGGTCGCCAGGCAGTCTGGGTCGGCCAGTAAAGCTGGGCATAGCCAGGATGCGAGGCAGGAGTATGCCGCCACCACACACGAGTGAAGGTTGACAGGACTCACCTTGACTCTTGCTGCCCGATATGCCGAGTTCGACGACCTCCATCAAGGTCGCCAGGCAGTCTGGGTCGGCCAGTAAAGCTGGGCATAGCCAGGATGCGAGGCAGGAGTATGCCGCCACCACACACGAGTGAAGGTTGACAGGACTCACCTTGACTCTTGCTGCCCGATATGCCGAGTTCGACGACCTCCATCAAGGTCGCCAGGCAGTCTGGGTCGGCCAGTAAAGCTGGGCATAGCCAGGATGCGAGGCAGGAGTATGCCGCCACCACACACGAGTGAAGGTTGACAGGACTCACCTTGACTCTTGCTGCCCGATATGCCGAGTTCGACGACCTCCATCAAGGTCGCCAGGCAGTCTGGGTCGGCCAGTAAAGCTGGGCATAGCCAGGATGCGAGGCAGGAGTATGCCGCCACCACACACGAGTGAAGGTTGACAGGACTCACCTTGACTCTTGCTGCCCGATATGCCGAGTTCAACGACCTCCATCAAGGTCGCCAGGCAGTCTGGGTCGGCCAGTAAAGCTGGGCATAGCCAGGATGCGAGGCAGGAGTATGCCGCCACCACACACGAGTGAAGGTTGACAGGACTCACCTTGACTCTTGCTGCCCGATATGCCGAGTTCGACGACCTCCATCAAGGTCGCCAGGCAGTCTGGGTCGGCCAGTAAAGCTGGGCATAGCCAGGATGCGAGGCAGGAGTATGCCGCCACCACACACGAGTGAAGGTTGACAGGACTCACCTTGACTCTTGCTGCCCGATATGCCGAGTTCGACGACCTCCATCAAGGTCGCCAGGCAGTCTGGGTCGGCCAGTAAAGCTGGGCATAGCCAGGATGCGAAGCAGGAGTATGCCGCCACCACACACGAGTGAAGGTTGACAGGACTCACCTTGACTCTTGCTGCCCGATATGCCGAGTTCGACGACCTCCATCAAGGTCGCCAGGCAGTCTGGGTCGGCCAGTAAAGCTGGGCATAGCCAGGATGCGAGGCAGGAGTATGCCGCCACCACACACGAGTGAAGGTTGACAGGACTCACCTTGACTCTTGCTGCCCGATATGCCGAGTTCGACGACCTCCATCAAGGTCGCCAGGCAGTCTGGGTCGGCCAGTAAAGCTGGGCATAGCCAGGATGCGAGGCAGGAGTATGCCGCCACCACACACGAGTGAAGGTTGACAGGACTCACCTTAACTCTTGCTGCCCGATATGCCGAGTTCGACGACCTCCATCAAGGTCGCCAGGCAGTCTGGGTCGGCCAGTAAAGCTGGGCATAGCCAGGATGCGAGGCAGGAGTATGCCGCCACCACACACGAGTGAAGGTTGACAGGACTCACCTTGACTCTTGCTGCCCGATATGCCGAGTTCGACGACCTCCATCAAGGTCGCCAGGCAGTCTGGGTCGGCCAGTAAAGCTGGGCATAGCCAGGATGCGAGGCAGGAGTATGCCGCCACCACACACGAGTGAAGGTTGACAGGACTCACCTTGACTCTTGCTGCCCGATATGCCGAGTTCGACGACCTCCATCAAGGTCGCCAGGCAGTCTGGGTCGGCCAGTAAAGCTGGGCATAGCCAGGATGCGAGGCAGGAGTATGCCGCCACCACACACGAGTGAAGGTTGACAGGACTCACCTTGACTCTTGCTGCCCGATATGCCGAGTTCGACGACCTCCATCAAGGTCGCCAGGCAGTCTGGGTCGGCCAGTAAAGCTGGGCATAGCCAGGATGCGAGGCAGGAGTATGCCGCCACCACACACGAGTGAAGGTTGACAGGACTCACCTTGACTCTTGCTGCCCGATATGCCGAGTTCGACGACCTCCATCAAGGTCGCCAGGCAGTCTGGGTCGGCCAGTAAAGCTGGGCATAGCCAGGATGCGAGGCAGGAGTATGCCGCCACCACACACGAGTGAAGGTTGACAGGACTCACCTTGACTCTTGCTGCCCGATATGCCGAGTTCGACGACCTCCATCAAGGTCGCCAGGCAGTCTGGGTCGGCCAGTAAAGCTGGGCATAGCCAGGATGCGAGGCAGGAGTATGCCGCCACCACACACGAGTGAAGGTTGACAGGACTCACCTTGACTCTTGCTGCCCGATATGCCGAGTTCGACGACCTCCATCAAGGTCGCCAGGCAGTCTGGGTCGGCCAGTAAAGCTGGGCATAGCCAGGATGCGAGGCAGGAGTATGCCGCCACCACACACGAGTGAAGGTCACGCGAGTGGGCTTGCGGGGGACGACTGCATTGCACTGTGATGTAGTCGCAAATCCAACGGACCGCACGTTTGCGCTCTATCGCCTCTGTAAGGTTGTGATAGGAAAATTTTATAACGTGAAGTTGCTCTCTATGATCTGCTCATTCTGGGCTATTCTGGCTTTATGTATTAGATTTTGTAGGTAGGAGAGGATTTCCAAAAGTCCCTGTTTAGTGCTTGCTTACGTCCTAAGAACTATACGTCCAAATTTAGGCTACTAGTTGAAACCCGAGTTGATCTGATAGTCGTTTCGCCTTTTATTATATTTCTTAGACTATTCTTATATTCAGATGTAAATAATAGAAAATTATTCAAACTTAACAGTGGCACTTACCTATGACAAATTCTAGAGAGCATGAAATTAAATTATTAAATAAATATTTTTCTATCTATTCATAAATATAAACTGTAGTGTAGTGTTTTATATATATATATATATATATATATCTACAAATTCTTACCGGGCTTAGCAGAATGCAGCTTGGCAAGACCAGACAGGAGCTCCAATGCAGCTAAAGAAACTTGCAAATCACCTTTCCATGAAGATATTAGGCGGTGGCAGACAAGGTAAGTAGCTCTTACAACTAGAGCTGCACCTGTAACATTACCAAACAATTTTCTAGCCAAGTACACTTACTGAAGTGACAGATAAAATAAAATTATATGAGTGATTATTGTTTTAATGAATTATCACATTTTTAAACAAAAGCTGGAATTATGTGAATTAACAATACAGAAAGCTCACGACAGTAATGAAACAGGATCTGCGTGAAACGCCATCTACTTCATTTGACTTGTTTTAATGTAACGTGACTTGCAAATAAAACTTATAGGCAGTGTTTATTTAATCAGAAAAAGAAGATGCAAATAAAAACAGAAAGAGACTATACTCTGATTTTTTTAAAGACGTACTAAAGTGACATTTAGAGTGTTGCCACTTTTGCGCAAATTAAAAATAGTGTTGTACCTGAGTGATCCATAGTTCAATTTTGTGATTGAATCAATTTGCTCATTGAACTTGATTGTTGTTGAACAATTAGTTTTGAGTGTTACAATCACTAGAGTTTCGATTACCTATTGAAGTTTGATATTTAAACATAAAGTTCTTAGTTGCATGCTTAGTTAATTACAGTTTTTATTGTTGTTATAGATTGCAGTTTTATTAGTGCAAAATACTTTCATGTTTTGGTGTATATTTTGTCAGAAAAATGGCGTGGAGTTTTAACAACAATAACAACAAGCAGGCACAAACTTAACAAACAAATGAATAACGTAACAAGGAAGAAACAACGGAAACTTAACAGAAAATAACAACAGAAACAAGCGTGGGCAAAACTGAGAAAATATTCGTGCAACCGATCACGAGCGAAGTAGGGAGACGAATGACGCGCGCGACTCTGGTTGCGATGACGTATAGGTAGCGGCACGTATCTTAAGCGTTGAGCGAGCGGTGGCTCTCTTTCTCGCATAGGGTAAGGGTGGGGTGAATGAGAGAGAGGTACCGCTCTAATAGATATCGCAACAAACATTCAAACTTTTTCAAATAATTGACCTGAGTAATTTTGAATTATTGAGATATAATATGTACGCTCAACAGTAAAATTAACCCGACTTATTTTTTTCGTATACGCGATAATAGTTTCTTTACCTTTTATAACTTGACACTGGCACAAAGTACAATTAGTGCTATTAAAAAAAAAACAATGACTCAAGTCATATCGATACAATGAATAACTTGAATTGAATCATTAACAACACTATTTTTCTATAGGTGGCAACATTAAAAGAAAAATAATCCGTTTGCATCTGTCACTTTGGTACATCTTTATAAAAATCGTAGTATAAATTCATTGTTCATTGCTCGTGCACATGTGTGCTTGCGCTTGGTCATAATTGCGAGCGAACAATGGATAGTAGTACGATCAGATCAATCGCGTTACATTTGATGCTTTCATACAAGGGTAGATTATTAGGGACTGATTAAAAAACACTGCACATTTAAAAATGGAATTGCAAATAAAAAGTGTGTTACCGAAAATAGGCGATGAAGGGTCTAGTTCTCTAACGTCTGCTGCGAAGTCTTCGAGCGAAGAGTGGTCGGTATTGCCTGTAGCACTGCCGGTTTCCGAACGGGCTATAACACAAGACTAAATAACGACCATCCGTACTCGCAATAGTTCTTTTTGGACACTTATATTTTTGTATTTTGTCAAGAAAGAAGGAAATGACGACATAGGATCGCCACGCCACATAACTCAATTAAATTGTACTGAAGAAATCTCTCTCTAACAAACTTTAGTGTATTTTTTTGTGTTCGTCGTATTTGTACAGGACTTTTTAATTTATTATTTAGTCTTATGATGGTGTGACTGTGTTGTCACGAAGCATGTTTTAGATTTTAATCTGTGGTGATTAAAGTGCATGGTGTTAAATAAGTTAATCGTTTAGATAAATAATGTTTTTGCAACTCAAAATAACTTCAGCGATTAATTACTGTGATAGAATGGTGTAAGTAAAGTGGTTGTTTTTAGAAACGTTTCGGTGAGACTTTTGTGTATTTGATATAGTCTGAATGGAAGAGTTGTGGCGCGTCTTAGGTCAGGGCACAATACAATATAAATATACTAACGTTAATGGCAGAGAGGAATAGAGAAGCCAAAGCTCTCCTGACATTTCCTCTATGAACATTTAAGATAAGGTAAAACTCTTGCAGTCAGACTTATACCTATCAGTGGCGAAGTGTCCATACATGCCGATTCCCATCGGCTTACCTTTCAGAAATCGCTCCAACAGCCTAATGCTAGAACTAGTAGTTTACTTTCATGAAAACACGCAAGCGTAAGATACATTGTTATTTTTAATACAAGTCGAGGCGGACAATGCTCTGTAAACACGGCAATGTATCGTGCGCTCCCCCGATCGGCAATCCGTCGTTCGCGCGTGATTAGGTAATAATGGCCGCAATGGTAATATTGTGCTGCTAGTAATGGCCGCTGGGTAAGCTAAATATTGTCAGTTTTAAGTATTAATGCAAATACGATTCTGTTCTTGATTCACATCTAGAGCAGAGTTCGGTCTTTTCTGGGCTTTCAAGTGACATAGGTACAAACGATGAATTCCATTTAAAAAAAAAAACAAAAGTCATGTCATTCAGTTAGGTAGGTCGCGACCTTCCGGCTTACTTTTGTCAAAATTTCACCCTTCGCCACTGATACCTATAACTATAATACTTAATAAAATGTACGTAAATTGGGGGAAGGAACTGTTTGTTATTGTTGAGCATCGCCCAAGTTGCGTCACCGTGACTAATAATTATATCTCTCATGGTAGTCAGAGGTTATATGTCGACCACGACATCATTTAAGAAAGCCTTGTAGCACTATATATATACTCGTACTCACGTAAGTAAATCTTCTCATATCGTCTTCTCAGGTTAAAGCTATAAAAATCTGTGTTGTAATATTTCTATGTCGTAATAATAAAAATATAACAAAACTAGACTTGTTAATCTTACCTTTATAATCAGTACTATGAGACATTGTAGAACCTGGGGGCGCGCTATGCGCTTTCCCCACGCTGACATGCGCGTTGTGTCTTACGCACAAGTATAGAGCACTTAGCAGAGGCACGGCCAATGCGTCTGAGCATTCCACTTGTACTGCTGAGACGCAGATCAGCGACAACTTGCCGCGAGCGAAATCGCCTATAGTCATCCCCGCACTGTAAGATAAATTAATGATGGAAAGAAACATTAAATTATTAGGGAGTGTAAAATGGTAGATCTGTAAAATATCGACGACATATATTTTAAATCTAAGATTCAATAGAGAACTTTTTTTAAGTTTTTGTAAGTGTAATTTCAACAACTAGCTGGTATAAGACAAATATATAAGTTTTTAATTTAAGCCATGTCAGTGCCTGTTGGCGGCTTTATAGCACTGACATCAGAGTTTGTGAGGTCGGTTCTCGAACTTACAACCCACTCGATGAAGACTAGGAAACAAGCACAGGCCATTATATTTCATTTAACGGGTTTGTTATTGAGTGTTCAACCTCAGTGACACTAAATGAAAAGTTACCCAAATGATCGGTCTTGACTTGTACACAACACGATTAGATAGATACCTACTATTCATTACATCCTGGAAATTCAGGCACGGCTAGTTCTTTATAATGGTGAGGGAATGCCACTAGAGACAGCAAGGCGCTTATAGCAGCTTTGCGCAGCTCCCGTCGGTCTATGGAGCCGCAGTCCAGCTTCGGTTCTCTCTCAGACAGGATGCGGTCTAGCGCGCTTATGAAGTCCGGGACCAGGACTAACACTCCGTCGAGGTCTAGCCTGTACGAGAATGAGATAAGTTTCAACTACACAATAATAATAAAAATTGTAAAGGCGCGGATTTTTTATTTGGGTCGATTGACTTGCTTGTCCACAGACAATATGTATTAAAATGTATATTTAGAATAAATTTATGTCATCACTGTGAATCGGTGAAGACTGATAGCTGTTAGTCTATTTTCTTAAAATAAATATGGAGGATTTTTTAATCAAGTTATATTTAAACACTTTTAGGTTTTCGCGGTTGTTAATATTAATATAATAACACAAATGTTGTTGGGTTTGGTGTTGTGTTGTGGTTATTACCAATATTACCACCCGTTAAACATGTATCTTTTCAAATTTGCTGGGCAAAAGCCTCCTCTTCCTTTACTAGTTACTATTCCATCTCCCATAGCAAGTCTCATGTAGCAAGCTGAAGTGGCAGTGGGCTGTGGTGTGGTCTGTCGCAGAACCGATGAACGTTGGAGCAGACGGGTTCTCGAATGGAGACCACATCTCGGGAAACGTAGTGTGGCCCCCCCCCTGCTAGGTGGACTGATGACCTGAGGAAGGTCGCTGGTGGTGGCTGGTTGAGGAAAACGGGCGATCGTGCGCTTTGGGGTACCCTTGGGGAGGCACACGTCCAGCAGTGGACTGCAATAGGCTGATTGATTTATTTGATTCCATCTCCCACCAGTTTTTTCAACAGGATAGAAAAAAAATAAAGTATCTTAAAATATTAGCAGAATAATTCTGCTAGTAGACCACAGCCAGCTATGGAGCTAGCACTTTCTCGCGAAACTGCTTCAACACAGCACTGTATCCATTGCTGGTTGTACCTGAATATGTCAGCAGCATTGTACACGACAGCCGCTGCAGTGGCCGGGTCCCTCAACCCGCGGTGTATAGCGGCGTAGCAGCGAGCCAGGTATGGAGCTAGCACTTCCTCGCGACACTGCTTCAACACAGCACTGTATCCATTGCTGGTTGTACCTGAATATGTCAGCAGCATTGTACACGACAGCCGCTGCAGTGGCCGGGTCCCTCAACCCGCGGTGTATAGCGGCGTAGCAGCGAGCCAGGTATGGAGCTAGCACTTCCTCGCGACACTGCTTCAACACAGCACTGTATCCATTGCTGGTTGTACCTGAATATGTCAGCAGCATTGTACACGACAGCCGCTGCAGTGGCCGGGTCCCTCAACCCGCGGTGTATAGCGGCGTAGCAGCGAGCCAGGTATGGAGCTAGCACTTCCTCGCGACACTGCTTCAACACAGCACTGTATCCATTGCTGGTTGTACCTGAATATGTCAGCAGCATTGTACACGACAGCCGCTGCAGTGGCCGGGTCCCTCAACCCGCGGTGTATAGCGGCGTAGCAGCGAGCCAGGTATGGAGCTAGCACTTCCTCGCGACACTGCTTCAACACAGCACTGTATCCATTGCTGGTTGTACCTGAATATGTCAGCAGCATTGTACACGACAGCCGCTGCAGTGGCCGGGTCCCTCAACCCGCGGTGTATAGCGGCGTAGCAGCGAGCCAGGTATGGAGCTAGCACTTCCTCGCGACACTGCTTCAACACAGCACTGTATCCATTGCTGGTTGTACCTGAATATGTCAGCAGCATTGTACACGACAGCCGCTGCAGTGGCCGGGTCCCTCAACCCGCGGTGTATAGCGGCGTAGCAGCGAGCCAGGTATGGAGCTAGCACTTCCTCGCGACACTGCTTCAACACAGCACTGTATCCATTGCTGGTTGTACCTGAATATATCAGCAGCATTGTACACGACAGCCGCTGCAGTGGCCGGGTCCCTCAACCCGCGGTGTATAGCGGCGTAGCAGCGAGCCAGGTATGGAGCTAGCACTTCCTCGCGACACTGCTTCAACACAGCACTGTATCCATTGCTGGTTGTACCTGAATATGTCAGCAGCATTGTACACGACAGCCGCTGCAGTGGCCGGGTCCCTCAACCCGCGGTGTATAGCGGCGTAGCAGCGAGCCAGGTATGGAGCTAGCACTTCCTCGCGACACTGCTTCAACACAGCACTGTATCCATTGCTGGTTGTACCTGAATATGTCAGCAGCATTGTACACGACAGCCGCTGCAGTGGCCGGGTCCCTCAACCCGCGGTGTATAGCGGCGTAGCAGCGAGCCAGGTATGGAGCTAGCACTTCCTCGCGACACTGCTTCAACACAGCACTGTATCCATTGCTGGTTGTACCTGAATATGTCAGCAGCATTGTACACGACAGCCGCTGCAGTGGCCGGGTCCCTCAACCCGCGGTGTATAGCGGCGTAGCAGCGAGCCAGGTATGGAGCTAGCACTTCCTCGCGACACTGCTTCAACACAGCACTGTATCCATTGCTGGTTGTACCTGAATATGTCAGCAGCATTGTACACGACAGCCGCTGCAGTGGCCGGGTCCCTCAACCCGCGGTGTATAGCGGCGTAGCAGCGAGCCAGGTATGGAGCTAGCACTTCCTCGCGACACTGCTTCAACACAGCACTGTATCCATTGCTGGTTGTACCTGAATATGTCAGCAGCATTGTACACGACAGCCGCTGCAGTGGCCGGGTCCCTCAACCCGCGGTGTATAGCGGCGTAGCAGCGAGCCAGGTATGGAGCTAGCACTTCCTCGCGACACTGCTTCGAACATAGAACTCGACAGAGCGTGCCGAGGGCTTCCGCGCGACCTACACAAACATAAAGCAAAAATGTCTCAAGGTTCCACGATTCTTACAACTCAAGCCTAGTGCTTTTCGCTATTAATTGGCATTTGAAATTACAAGTTTCTGCATGCTTATATGAAATATTATTTATTACCTGGTTGGTAGCTCAGCATGTTCAATTTGAACTGAGAATCGGATATAGATGGTGGGGGTGTAGTTTCAGAGCGTTCTGTAAAAATGAATATTAATTTGATTTATTTGCGCACAAAAAAAAACAAACTTCTTTCTAAAATACGCAAAGAATGATCAAAGTCCATGGACTATGATGGTATGGTATTGAAAGGGTATTGACACTGTTCTTTTTTTTTGGATTTCAGTTTTCGCTATGCCGTAGAACATTAGCTACTGAACTAGATGGCATTGTTAACAAATTTTGTGGTAAATGAATGAAAAATGTGGTCTATGATCTTTCTTCCCCCTTACCCTTCATTAATACTTAGTAAAACTTTAAAAGAGTGACGTCACTTACGTTGGGTATTAGTATACTGCGGTGTGGTTCCAATGAGAGCAGCCTCGAACAACCATTCCCCGAACAAGTGAAATATAGAGTTCACTTTAGGTCGCAACGGCGCGAGCGGCGGCTTTTCAGATTCAGCAACTGCACAGATATAACACTGCATTATCCTATCAGCATTAGGTGTCAGAATTTTATTTATTAAGAATACCGAATAAAGGGGCCGTCGAAGAGAAACAGCCACCATTGATTTGTTGACAAAAAGAAAGTACCAAGCGCTTGAGTGAATCTATTGAAAACATGACATTGGAATCTTAACTAAAATTCTGGATGTATATTTTTATTTGTCTGGGAAACAAATTATTATAGAAGCTACGAAACACGTATTACATTCATACATTTTATAATTCATTGGTCCAAGGTTAGGTCCAGGGTTATCTTATTATCTTTATTTTATCTTTCACTTTCGCCGCAGTACCCACGGAGACAAATACAAAGAGGAGCTGCCCTAAGACGTTTTCTATATGATAGCGGGGGTCGCCATTGGGAGGAGGTGCGGGGAGATGAAGTTCTGTTAACCATCTAGCGGTCAATAGCAAAACTAGCTTTGCAGCTAGACACTAATGAACCGTACTTAATTTTGCTATTACACACAAGATGGTTCTGTTCGTTAGTTCGTTACGCTGTATAATGTTGCCAGGCAAGTAAAAAAACAAAAAATTCGGACCATTTTTTAGAAATTGATCTCTCTCTTCTTTTTTGTATTATGTAGTCGTTTTTGTTGTAGGATTACCTTATATGAGCATTTGTGATATACAGAATGGCCCATTTAGATGGGTCAGTATGGGTAACTCTGAAACTATAAGACATAAAATGATCTGTTCAATTTTGACACGGGATTTCACGTACGTCCTTTATCATCATCACTTACTTACTACCAAGTATAAGGAAACATCCTTGCCCAAAATGTGATGTTTTGATGTCATGTATTCAGTTATAAATATTGAGTAAGTTCATCAATATTATCTGCATTATTTAATTGTATGCTACAAAAATAAATATTTTATACAAATATATTTTTTTTAGATTCCATATCTGGCCACCCAGCTTACTATACAAAATACATGAATGAATGAGCATGAATGAAACAGGTCATATAACCTTCTACAGTCAAGAAGTTTTTCTACTTGGCGATAGATGGCGTTGCTATCGCCGAACATTCTCGAAGGAATAAATTACGAGCATTAAAAATTGCATTAAAAAAATACATACGAGTGGAATTATGTCTTTTTTTCGTTAGAAATAGTTAGTTAGTAGTGTCGCAAAAATTATGTGCTGTGTTGTATCGTGCAACAGTATTACTCGTACTGTTGCACGATACAACACAGCACATAATTTGTGCGACACTAATTTCAATTAAAATGGTTGTAATCAAACCAAGTCATATTCGTGTCGTACTCATAAAATCCAAAGTAACACTGACAGAAGCGACGCCTGGTGGTTAATAGCTAGTAGTAAGAGTACTTAGACCGCTATGCCCCGGGTCTAAGTTGCTTGTGGCAAATACAAAGAGGAGGTCCTCTTTGTATTTGTCTCCGTGGCAGTAGTTAAGATAGGGCAGGTCCGCCATATGATGAACCAACAATTTGGTGAAGATCACGCGAAGCCGCTGGCTGGATGCAAGTCAAGGAGGGTCGTTGTAGAGATCTTTGGTCTTGGACGTCTTTCAGCTGATATACGATGGCTTTACTTACTTTGAGAAGTAATCGAATTAGGTGGAGTTGTGGGTGCTACACTCGGAGGCCGACTGCTAGTCAGGCCGATCAAAGATGTCCTTGGTGTGCCTAGACATGGACACTAAAATGTAATAACTTGCGATTTTATCAGAAAAAAGAAAAGCTCGGTCTCCAAAATTGTTAATTGTTGTGTGTTTTACAAAGCAATAAAAATATCAGAAGTTAAACAGTAAAAAAAATATATAATTTAATAATAAAAAAAATAAATAAACCAATGCACCTTCTAATTACTTTGTGCAATCCATCTACACAGGTGTAAATCTAACTACAAAACTATATACCTATTTATTTTTCATTCCATTTGTGTCAATGCAAATAAAGTCAAAAGCCATAAAAACATCACGAAACAATCACAAGACACACTCGGTCGGCTCGCGCTCATTGCTGCATAAACGCTTTTTAGTATAAAAGTATCGATGTAACAATGTCGCGTAAATCAGAATTATTGTAGATGTAACATAATAACTTACAAAGCCTCAAAAGTATCTAAGTACACCTTTTTTTTAAATAAATTACAACTAAAACCTGCCATAGTAAGTTAATACATTACGCACACACTACGAAGCAAAACAAATTGTTAGACAGTATAATTTGTAATACAAAGTCGATTTCGTTTTACAAATCATAATTATATTATTATGGACAATTAATTTACTATGGTTAATTTAGTTTTATATAAAGTTGAAACTTTGTTTTAAAAATACAGGGACCATTTGCTCAAAAGAAACGATACAAGGTTTCAAGGTGTCGATATCAAAATCATACTTCTCTCAGGCTGTTTATCTCGGGGCCTGTTGGACACGCTGAAGGATTTGGCGAGGCGGCGGTGCGCGGGCGGCGTGACGTCATCCTCCTCGGGCGGCGGCTCCGGCGCCCCGGCGTGCACCCACCACCGCTCCGCCCCGCGCCCTGACCCGTGCACACCCCACCATATTCACACATAGCCACGCTACCGCTAGCCGACTAGAGGCCGAGTAATGACGAGCATTCTTACAGTCTTATTTGTGTACTTAGGTATACCGGGTAGGCTTGTTTTACTAAAAGCACACGATTCAATTTATCGATTACTGTATAAATTCTCGTATTTGGTATAGACCTAGTTGTTATATAGGTACCTAGTTTTGATAACTCAGCTTTATAAATTATTTTAAAGTTAAATATTAAGCTCGATCCAAATAGCGAATTTTGCAAGTTATCTCACAAATAAACCTTTTGGAAATAAATACGCCCATTTTTTTTCAGTAATGATATCGGAAATATAGGTTCAGTAATTTTCTAAGAATGCTTTTCATTACTCGGCCATTTATAATTTGATCAAGTCAAGTTGTGCAATTAAACATAGCGCTTGTGCAAATGTGAAAATCCCTTGAAGAAAAATGAGAAGATTTTCAAAGATAAACTCCCAATATTGTAAAAATAGTAAGAATATAAGCTTGACCATAGATAGGAAGTCTTTATCTATAGCTTTACTAAGCATAAACTTAATCTCCGGAAATCACACTGTACAATACACAAAAATCTGGAATTCCAATTTATTTTATCTTAATAAAGTCCAAAGTCAACTATCGATTATTTACTTACGCAAGAAACAAAATTATTAATTTAAGAGTATGTTATTTAAAAACACTACCTACCCACTACTATTATTTAGTATCAAAATTCAATTTTAGCCATACATACTAATTCATAGTGAAGTTATTTGAATTTAAAAAAGCTTTTTTTCGACTCTCCTTACATTGTATGCAACTAAAATTTGATTTGCATACACTTTTAGAGTCCGTTCCCAAACGGATAGAGCTATTACTTAAAACCAGTCTGTTTCATTTGCGCACCTTTCTTGAAGGAATAGAAGGTACAAAAATAAGCCCCCTCCCAAGTCATTTATTCTAAAACTTAAAGTTTAGTTTTTTTTATTTATTCTTGTGGCGCATCCCTCTGGCGATGATGACATAGCTTAACCTTATTAGCTTGATAAAAGATCACTATGTTCCTTTGAATACTAACCTCGTTCGCGTAGGCTTTAATTCGAATAACTTCACCACATAAATACCCAGAATAATTCAAACGACACATGACACACTCCACACAGAGTGATTTAGATCAGTATGACTTACCGAGAAAGGCGTCAACGTGAGCCGCGATTCCCTTCATCGCCTTATGGAAGATGGAGGGTAAGGCTTGCAAGCACGGATGCTGACTGGGGTCTCTTGCTCCGTCTTCTTGGGTTATTGAATACTATAACAAAAAAGTCCTTTTGTCTATGGACGACTGTGAAAGTAGAAAACGTACTGGCTACTATACTTTGAAAATATCGAAGTATAAAACCTGAACATCAGATCTCTCACTTGCACTTAGGGGCACGCACTACGGGCGGGTATTATTTAGAAAATTGAGTATGGTTCCCGTCATGTGAACAGAGCGCTAGGCCAAATGGAGGGGGCGTGTTTAAAATGCTTGCAATGGCGTAAGACAGTGGGATACGAAAGATTTTTACCCATTGTTTCTTAGATTATTATCTAAATAGGAAACAGAAACATTACATCGTCGAAGACGTATTGGTGCGAGTCTGTACCCATTTTAAACAAACACAACATAATTTTATTTGAAAATGATGATGACTTGCCGGTGGATGCAAGTAGCGTAGGACCGTTCACGTTGGAAACCTATGGGGGAGGCCTATGTTCAGCAGTGGACGTCTTCCGGCTGAGATGATGATGATTTGAAAATATGACCTCTTAACGCATAGAAACGCGACTATTATTTCATAACTCATAAGAATACTTTTCGAAAAAGCGATTAAAATAGAAGAGAATACCTGAAGGAAGTCAGGCGTCTGGCTGATGATGTGAGGCCGGCACAGGTCTACTGGGTTTCCAATAGTGTGCAGGATGCGGTACCAACTTTGCATCACCGCTTCTGCACTCATATCCGCGGGGATTAAGTTCGCATCTTCTTCACCTGAGGAATACGAATAAAAACATCACAAATGCATTTCAGAATTTCAAAGGGGCTAGATATAAAGGATTCTGCACCTACTTATGTTGGCAGGTCTCTAAAGCTGACAAATCTGGTCATGCATAGCTCACCAGGGAACTGTCAAACTTATGCCAAGAAACGCAAACTACAGTCTCGAAATGAAAAGTGCCAATAGCTAGAAACAATAACTATAGGGGATCGGACTGTTCCTGAATTTACCATATTTTTTAAAAATAAAATATAGAGTAATAGCAGACGATTCGCGAAGAAAAAAACAGAATCGGTTAAAAACGAATTTACAGTGATTTTTTAAAGTTTCAATATGTCTGTCTCTTTCAAAAACGGTTTTTTGTATGGAGATTATATGGCGTTACTAACAAAGACGTCACAAGTGGGTATGTGCCTCTCTGTCTAATCTTGAATTTCAAACCTTTATAACTCGGTCAATTTTAAAGATAGAGCAAAAATTCTTTTAGTGTTCGATAGAAACTAAGAAGTTTGGATTTATAAAAAAAAAGTAGTCCGATACCCTATTATTAATTATAAATTGCTCAGTTATTAGCTGAATTTACAATAAGTGTTAATAAACTGCAAAACTATATGATTATTGGCGCAAACTTACTAATAGGCATGGCCGGGAACAACGGTCCATACATGTGCTTCAAAAGTCTGGCAGTCAGACAAAGCGACGCACGAGTCCACTGCTCCGTTAAAGGGGCTCGGTGGCGCCATCTTATGCACTGCTCACGTAATGTACGCCAAAGTGGAGGGGATGGAAAGCATCTGAAAATCCGAAATTGAAATATAAACACCAAAAATACATCAATCTATAGGTGGATCGGTATAATACGAATGGGCCATTATTTTTACGCAAAATAAAACTACAGGTCGTAACCTGTAGTTAATAAAACTACAGGTTACGACCTGTAGTTTTAGGAAAAAACAGAATCGGTTGAAAAACGAATTTACAGTGATTTTTTAAAGTTTCTATATGTCTGTCTCTTTCAAAAACGATTTATTGTATGGAGATTATATGGCGTTACTAACAAATGACGTCACAAGTGGGTATGTGCCTCTTTGTCTAATCTTGAATTTCAAACCTTTGTAACTCGTTCAATTTTAAAGATAGAGCAAAAAATCTTTTAGTGTTCGATAGCAGAAACTAAGAAGTTTGGATTTATAAAATAAAAAAATGTAGTCCGATACCCTATTGTATGTACGTAGATTTCTTACCTGTGACACGCTAATATCCAGACTTCAAATAGCACGCATAGGACTCGCTCGCACAGCTGTTCAGCGGCAGAATGGTGCGGCGCAGGCGGCGACAGCAGCGCCGAAGCGGCGGATAACAGAAGTAGCAGTAAAGACCTCCATTCGCTGGCACCGAGGTTGGCATTCCCAGCTAGATTGCGAGCGAGGCGCAATACTCTGTGGCATAGCACTGCCTGCTTACTTATGAGGTCTCCACCTGTATGTTAAGAATTGGTGTACTTGTAATAGTTGTTTGGAGTGAAGTGGTAATTCTAGACTTGAAATTAAAGAAACTGAAGTGAGTGTAGGATATTAAATGGAAAAATAACCAACAGCTCAAATAATTCCATATTTACTTGAAAGCTTTATATACTCGTACATAAATTATATTCACTAAATTCAGTAGTACGAAAGATTTTACAACTGTGGTTTACACTGGAAAATCTAAAATGTGCACCACTCACCCAAATCCAGCTGATATATGAATGTGAGAGCTTGGAAAAGAAAATTTACAATTTGTTAATTAGAAAGTTTATACAGAGTGTGCAAGCAAAGCTGCGGCGTGCAATAACTAATCTCTAGAGATCAGCTGTGTCAAAAAATATTTGGACCAGATATGTAAATGCGACTATTTTTACTGCTACGGTTAAAAATGTTTACGTACTACTTGTACCAACATCAAAATTCACATTAGAACAATTAATTTCAAAATGAAAAAAATTACAAATAAATAAAAAAATATTTGTTAAATAATTGTTATAAATTAATGAACTAAATATTTCAAAATAATATTCATGTTTGTAAATACGTAAACAAGATAACTAAGGCAAAAAAAAATGTTTTCTAACATAAATTGATTTAAGTACATCTCTTTTAAAAATGTAGGCACAAATGGTACAAATACTATACCGTCCTGAGAATCGGTAGTCTATAGGTATATTTTAGGTGTCAATCCTTTGATGAAAAATATAGTATAAGTTCCCAATACTGTACAAATAACTACAAACTTAATGAAAGGAAAAAGCATGCTTACTCTTCTGATTAAGTTTAAAGTAGAAAAAAGAAGAAACGAACACCGTGATAGCGATTATTATTAGTAAATAAAATATTAAGCTCCCAAACACTACACACAAGCCAACACACACGCTTAAACAAACGAAAACTCACTCTCATTATGTCTGGGAACAAAAAGGTTATGCAGATGTTTGAGTATCTTCCTTGCGTATCTTGCGGGCGCGGCGGCGACGGGGGGCGGGACGGCGGGCGGCGGGGGCTGCGCGGGCGGGGCGGGGGGAAGTAGCGGGGAAAGCCAGGAGCAGCACACTCGCACGCAGTCGCGTAACGCTTCGTGCTCGTGCAGGGGTAGAGATAGCCCGTAGCGGATGACTTCTAATACCCATTCCACCTGAATGAAAGTATAGATTTATATATTAAATACATACAAAAGCATTTTTGCCCAAGCTGAAAGAGACACGCTTCGCTCGCGCATCGTGTTTCGCTCGGTCAATTATACTTCGTTAAACATCTTTGTATAAAATATTTATGATATTATAGTAATATTAGTATGTGAAACTTTTAATTCGGTAATTTATAATTGTCTGTAGGATAGACAGTAACATTACATGAAAAAATGTTATAGGAAATACTTATAACTACAAATATAAAACATCACATGAAGTTATATAGTATTATTGTATATTTGCCTTGATTTATACTGTAACATACACTCAGAAAATTGAGTATGTAGGTCATAATAATCTTTTAGCTTTCATGTTATTTTTGTTCAAGCTTACCTCAGCATCAGTATTGAGTGGACTAGGTTCGTGTGAAGCAAGTTGCCTCACCACAGCAAGCACTACATCCCTGCCCCCCACCGCCCCTAACACACCCCGCCCCCCTCCTTCCAGTGGAAGTGAACTCCACTCTGCATACATCCCGTCACAGTCACTATTCTGGAAATTCATAATACACTTTTCTGTAAAATGTTATCTGTATTCAAACAAGTTAGTATAATGTGTTAAGTTGATTGCACTGGGATTACATGGCTGTCTAAATCTGAATTTACCCTAATTTAAGGTAGGCTTAAAAGCCTTCCATCATGGAAGTTTCATGAGAAACTTTGTGTCTATTTCTAGAAAAAAAAAGTATAATTGAAAACATTTCAAATTCATAAAAGTACAAAAAAAAAAAACACTATTTATTAAGTAAAATTACATACTGTTTAATGTTAAAATAAGAGGTGAAGTTACTATTTTTAAATATTTTAGCTATTATGGTTTTTAAACTGAACATTATTAAAAAAAGTTGTTAACGTTGTATGAAAAATTTTGAAGCTGTCAGAACAGATCCTATAATAACCCAACTATAGTCATTGTTCAATGTTCATGAGCATTAACGTTATAAATCCTAATGTGTACCTACTCACGTCGTTTAAAAAAAAAATACTTGGACTTGAAATTAAAGCATATAAAAAAACATGTCTAGTGTGATTTTAGGTATATTTTTCATTCTTGAATTAGGGCGATTGGACCTTAGTCGACCACGCTGGCCCAGTGCGGTTGGTCAACTTCACAAATAACCTTTGAATTTCTTCGCAGGAGTGTGCAGATTTGATCACGATGTTTTCCTTCACCGTAAGAGCGTCAAATAAACGTAAATATGAAATTCGAAAACACATTGGTATGTGGTGGGGATCGACACCGCATCTCCCAGACGGGAGGCAGCGACCCTAGCATGGTAAATAAATTCATAATTTTTGTTTACATAATTTAATATTTGTTTACATTGAAAATAATAATTTTACTTTTACAACTTTTACATAATAAAAACTAATTTACACTATGGCAATGCCACATCACTAGTATTTTGTTATCAAATTTCAGTATAATACAAACAGAATTAAATACCTAATGTTCTGATTTTGCCAGATGTTCTACACTTTCAATAATGAATACTCAATATCCGTCGGAAATATCTGCGCACCTCGCTGGAATGCGCTTCCCTGCTTCTCACCCCGTTTTTGCCTATTCAATCGCACCGTACAGTACCATTGACAACGCAAGTGCCGACACACGTGTATTATTCTTGCTTTCGTAATAGCATTATTGTTTATTGTTTCTCTATTTTTTCTCTATCGTTTCTCCAGATTGCATGACGTCATTAAGGTGCGCAGATATTTCAGACGGGTTGTACTGATAGTATTCTGAGTATAGGGTACCCGTAACAACAAAAATCCTCAAACCCTGTAAGATACCCAATAAAGCTGAAACTTAGCTGCAATTAGTGTGATGGGAAAGCTCTAGCCAGGGCTTAAGTTTGTATTAACCTCAGACTTCACAATTTGTTATTCAATATCTAGGTTGTGCCTCTTCTTCATAAAAACCTATATACAAGGAGAGCCAATCATCTATCTACACTGGAGGACCTCTTTACATAATCTATAAACTTTAGTACATAATAATAGATATCAGACCAGTTTTTAATGTTTAAGGTGAAGTACAGAACTTTAAATAAGTTTTGAATACAAGGTTGCCTGGAAGAAATTGCTAGCAATTGCTTGAATTAGCAATAAGACCACCCATTTTACACAATATTTCTTGGTAAGTACTGTATTCTTCAGTATGTTTCTTGTGTGAAATAAAGTATATTCTATTCTACTATATTAAATAGTAATACACTGAAGTAGGTATGAGTAATATTAAATTAATTAAACCATACAATAAGAGTATGCATAATTGTACTCCTAATTATGAATAAATATAGCTTTTTCAAATGACATCATGTCTTTATAGATCTTATTATGGTTCAAAATAACTCGACGAATTTTTTATCTTGCTTACCATTCCAATCTGACTTAATTTAACCAGCCAGGCAATTCAAAATCCCATAAATTTCTTGGAAATACCACTTTTCAACCAGAACACTTCAACATAAAACAACAAACATCTTTTTTGTATTCAAAGAGAGAATACTAGCGACGTATTTACAATGTGAAATGATACTGATCTTATGTATACTGCGAAGTCACAACTCAATAAATACTTGCAGATCACAAAACAATTAGAAAACGGTAAAATTAACGGGAAAAACTTGCCTTGTTGTTAACTCTGTTGAAAATTCCCACATTCATAAATATTGAGTAACTGTGACGACACTCACAATACAAGTACTGGCAGGGTGGATATATTTACTACAGAAGTTCTAAAAAGAATTATTTCTTTCTTTTCTTTGCATGCATAACTCTTTACGAATGATAAATTATGTGATAAAACAATTTTAGGAAATTTCGTTCGGATGACAAGAGCGTTCCGAGACGCGCTGAAATCGATTAAAGCCCCCGTAATCGCGTTCCGAATTACTGTCAGCTGTCAAAACACATATGCCTCCTCTTCACAAATGGCCATGATGGCCCATCAAATGATCGCCCATCATCGCCACCATGCCGGGCTACTCTCCAATAATAAATAAATAAAATAAATAAATATATTTTTATTGCAGGTAACATAAGACCCATAATTACAAAAAGTGTAGAAGGCACATAGTAAAATTAAGATTAATATAAAAAGGGATATTAATCATAATAATTGCAAATAATGGTGAACATTCATTTACTGACTGTCTACTGTCATGTATATATGTCTATTAAAGATGGATATCGAGGTGATTTTATTGATAAAGTTCAATGAACTTAAAAGTTTCTTCATTCGTCCACCCAACCATTATTTTTGCAGCAGATATGTATGTAAACAAAAATTTCTCCACGCCGCCATAGACAATAATTTTGTAATTAACGTACTGAGCAATCGGCGATTGTGTGGACGCCCACACAATCATGGTGCCATTTATCCTTTGATGTACCGACACTGTGGCGAATACACACGATCATACGTAGAGATGGGCAAACCACCGGGTTTAAACCTACCGCTGGGTTTTTACCCGATAAACACCCATTTATTCCCACCCACTGGGTGAAAATTCGGGTGTTTATTATTTTTATAACAAAATTTATATAGGTATCCATATATCATTAGATTTTGCGTATGCACATTATATGTGACATTTTTTCACTTATTTGCCAGTAAATGCAGGGGCTTAGAACATCTATTTTAGCAAGATACCAACAAAGCAATGGATAAAACGGCGTAAAGCACAAAATCTGCAGAAAATATTGTTTTTAAGGGCAAATCTCGGTATTTGAACAAGAAACATAAAAAAAAGATGGCGATAAAATTATTGTTCGTAAGTCATGAACCATGGTTTAGGGTACTATGTTTAGAAACGAGAGAAACAACAGTACCAATTATGTTTAAAATATCAATATCCGAGATGGCAGCAAACTTTTTCGTTTATTGGGTCAACTTCGATTAAGCTATACACAGTGTTATAACATGTCCTAGGCCAATCGTAATATCAGGCAGCTTCCATCATTTAGTATACTGTCACCGTGACTTTTGTCGCCCGTGCTCGCTAGCTCCTACCTTTGTACTTGCCACGTTCGCATGCAGTGTAGGTATGAGTGAGTGTAGTGCTAGCTAACTGTAATTACAACTTCGTTTGATCATCCCGTTAGAACTTGAGCATTCTTCTTCTTAGCGAGTCGATGGCAAGTCGAATTTTATAATGTTGTAGCCCAGAATGTGGCCACTTGGACGGCGAATTGTGTGGCTTCCATCAAATCTTGCTGCGTGCAGGTGGCAGGGCACGCAGAACATGATGTCAGGTGGGCCATCGTCTGTACTTCTCCGCACACATAGTTTATGTCAGTATTATCGGAAAATCCCCACCTAGACATGTTATCTTTACTCCGGCCGATCTGAGTCCGAAGTCTATTTAAAGACTTCCAGATCGGCCACGACAACTGATGTCCGGGTGGGAGATTCTCAGATGGCGTGGCAAAGGGGCTAGGAAGGGAGACTCCGCGGTGCCAGAGGTTGCATTTTGCTTGTGGCGGGTCGTTGGTCAGTGGTTCGACGCACTTTATAAAACTTTTTCGGCTTTTCAGCCGTTGTGGCACTGGTTTATAGCCACTCAGTGGGTGCCGAGTGTCGTCGTCCATTTTACGCCTATCAAGGGAGCTTGCAACTGCTCTGCGGACATCTGAAGGCGCTATGCCAGCTAATGAAAACAGCAACTTAACCGGCGTCGGTTTCAGGCAACCAGTAATGAACCGGCAAGTTTCGTTTAAGACTGTGTCCACTAGCTTGGCATGAGCAGAGCGGTCCCATACCGGGAATGCAAATTCGCCAGCTGAAAAGGCAAGCGCCAAACCAGTAGTCCGCAGAACTTGTGGTGTGGCTCCCCATTTAGTGGTGGTAAGGCGCCGCACTAGATTGTTTCGAGCATGCACCTTCCTTTTCACACTCTTACAGTTCTTTCGGAAGGTAAGAGACCTATCCAACAGCACGCCGAGGTATTTGGGGGAGTTACTGTGGGAAATAGGCACCCGACGCCACGTGATTTTGAGCTTTCGACCCGCCTGTGCATTGCGAAGGTGAAATACGCATGACTCAGTTTTAGACGGATTGGGCTTAAGGGAATTCTCTGCGTAGTAGCAACTCAGGTTCTTGAGAGCTACCGTCAGATTGGCCTCAACCTCTTCGAAACTGGTCGCTTGAGAAGTGAGAGCAAGATCATCAGCATACACAAAGCGGGAGGTATTTGGACTGGACGGCTGGTCGTTGGTATATCAATTTCGGGTCAACAAAGCTAGTGAGGCGTACCAGCAGCAACCGCTCAAATAATTTATAAGTATGGCACAGGAGTGAAATGGGCCGAAAATTTTTGGGGTCATCTGCTGGTTTTCCTGGCTTTGGTATAGCTGTGACCTTCGATTTTCTCCAGAGTCTTGGTATTAGGGCAGATTCCAGACACTTGTTGAACATTTGTAGCAGCCATGATACTGCGACAGGGCCAAGGTGTTTAATTTGCTCCACAGAGATGTTGTCAACTCCGGAGGCTTTCCCGCACTTAAGGGATTTAATGGCGGTGATGATGTCACCATGCCCTTGTTTTACATGCCTTTTTACTATTATGCGTCATGTTGATGTTGGTTACAGTATCAATCCACCTGTCCCGCCGACTTTCATCAATCCGCGACAGTAACTCTTCCCCGACTCGTGTAGTCTCCTCGGAAAAGGGATCACCGCAGTACAAAGTCTCGTATCGCATCAACAGTTCCCCCGACTCCTTCGATAATCCTGGGATGTAGGAGGTACGGCATCCTCTGGGGATACAGTGACGAGACACCTCAGAGACTATGTCAGCAAACCGATCATATTCTCGAGGGGATGGTGGTACATTCAAGAGGGCGTCGTCGACTGACTTTGCATACTGCTCCCAATTTACCTTGGAGTAATTAAATCGGCGTTTAAGAGGGACCTGTAGAGGACGGACGACTGGGCTAATCTCGCATATAATGGGCCTATGTTGAGTGCAAGGAATAGGTGGGCATACGGTCTTAACGCACTGAGAACTTATGTCTGAACTGGTGAAGATTAGATCTGGGTTGTATCTCCTCTTCCATCGGCCACTATTAAAGGAAGCCGGTTGTTTGAGGTCATGAACAAGAGTCAAATTGTTAGATTCAGCCCATGTCTCGACCGCTTGACCACAGTCGTCAAGGTCATTGTAGCCCCAGAGTGGATTATGACTGTTAAAATCACCGATTACAATTTTCACCCGTTGCTGATCGTCAAAGTTTGAGGGAGGGGAGAACCGGAAAGGCGTCCCGGGGGGCTTATAAACAGAGGTAACAGAGCAGTGGTCGAGGTCCAAGGTAATCACCTCGATGCCATTCTGGGTCGAACATTCAGAGGATTTTACTCTTACTCCGGGAGTAACAAACACTGCGTTACCGTGTTTCGGGTGTTAAGTCTCAGAGATAAGAGTGAGTCCAGCTGCTACGTGTGGTCGGCATTGTGTTTCATCTCGATGGGTTTCTTGTACACACAGTACATCGCAGTGTGTCTTGCGACAGAGTTCAGATAAGAGTTCTGATTTGTCTTTCGAGAAACCCTCGATGTTAATCGAGACTACATACAGTGCCGGCTTTAACACTGGACTGTATGGTTGATTTTGATTTGCAATCGTGGGGAAAGGATTCGCCAGTCAGCTAGAAATAGAATTCGCTAGACTGTTGCCCAGGGTGCGCTAGACGTACTACCGAGTAGCGGTAGCGGTACGTCGCTCGGGGAGGCTCCTTTCATGCACCTTGAGCATTAAAAGATGGCGACATTTTACAGATTTCTACTGTTTTATTTTAAAAATGTTTATTCGGTTGAACTTATTTGAGTCGATGTGAGTCAAGCGGCTGGAGCGCTGATATACATCAATATCTTTTACGCATGTAGGTTTTCTTAAACTTAGTAAAATGCTTTACGCTAGAATATACAAATACAAACAAATTCTAAACAAAGTTTCATAGAAATTGTCTCATAAACAAAACAATTGGCTGCTACCTTGGCTTACAACATTATTGAAGTTGCGCATATTGCATATAAACAGGGTATTTTCATCAAGATATACAATAAAGTTTTTATTTTTATTTTATCATCAATTATTATAATAAACACCCACAAAAATGGGTTGTTATGGGTAAAAACCGGGTTAAAACCCAAATCACCGGGTTTTTACCTGGTCAGGTGGTTTGGGTTTTAACCCACCGCCCATCTCTAATCATACGCCATGATGGCCGATCACAGACATTTATGCCCTCTACACTAACTTGATTGTCTTTGATCGCCCATCCTGGCCATTTGTGAATAGGAGCCATATGTTTTTGTGCTTTTGTGATCGCTGACGGCGCTGAAAGTCTGATTCAGAATGCGCCCTAAAATGCGCTAAATAATGTGCACCAAATAATTGAAGTAAAAAAAAAAGCGCGCCAAATAATGTGCACTGAATATTTATTTATTTATTTATTTAACAATTTATTGTACACAAATAATAATTGGAATTTCACGAATAATTGGCGTAAAAAAATGTTTACTTTATTTGTTGCGATTTATTTACTGCATTTTGTTGAAGCGCTTGAATAAAATGCAAGGAACGTTGTGCAGGTAATAACGCGCAGTTCAATAACGTACAGGAAATAATTCAGTACAGAACAAACCCCAGTTATTGGCGCGCTGCAACAATGCGCACTCAATAACATACAGGATACCAAAGATATAGTATAGGAGGGGTATTAGGGTGTAACAGAGGCTGTAGAGGCGTAGACAAAGTATTCTCCCTCTACGAACAGAGGTATTTGTTGTATCTTTTTAACGCAGGGAAAACAGCAATTGGGAGTAAAAGAATGTTAGATAGATTTCTGAGTTCAATTCAATTCCTATACTGGGTGTATTCCGAATCAGATTTCACGGCTCAAAGTACTGACAGCGATTACTCGCGTACCGATTCAGAAATCGCGATAATACGGCTCATGAGCGAAATCAAAACGGAACGGCGTTTGAGCGCGCTGAAACTGCTTATAACTAAGTCTTGCCAGATGTTGATTACCATACCAAAACTGGCAAAATTCTAAATTATTATACGTATTAAAAAAGTATCGTACATCAGCTGTGAAAACAGCACTTTTCGCATGGCCAGTACACAAAATAAGAAAAGGTATGCGAATTTATAAAAATGGAGATGTAAATAGGCACATGAAATTAAAAAAATACAAAAAAGAATGTTTGATAATTTATATTTATATTTTATCAGATTGCCTATGATATTATCTTATGTATGTATGTGCCTGAGTCAAAACTATTGTAATATATACATAACCTACTCGATACTTTTACTATCGAACATCTGGCAACCCTAACCTACAAAACTGATTGATTTAAAATATTTCAGTAATTCATCTCTATTTCATAATTGAATAACGTGTTTTTAATTTTGTTCAACCAAATAAATATAAGACACGTTAATTTTACATTTAAACATTAAACTTTTAAAAATAAATAAACAATATGTCAAAGTCGAATTTGACATTACGCTTACGTGAATTTCGCTCTGGAGCATGGGCGCCGTTAGCGGAAGATGGCGGCGGTCATGACGCAATCCGTGACGTCACAATGGCTGCCGTAATCCCAATGACAGTGATTCGGTACGCGGTTTTTGCGGCTTGATTTTTAATTCCGTGGAATTCTGACAGTTCTCAGGTCGCTTGTCGCAAACCTTTTTTCACATGTACATTTCTGTTATCACTTTTATAACAAGACAGGCAAATCATAATTTACATACAATGCAATTAAAATAACTACTCCAGTGGCTTGTGCAAACTCTATTTGAATCTTGTATGGTTTACGCTGTGATTTTATATCTGTGGCCATACAATACGAAGTTAAAGTGAAGTTTGCATGGATGAATTGTTATTTTAATAGCATTGCTAATATGTTAGATAAAGAATGCCTTTATATTTTTGGTTCCATACATTTTTAAAAGCCTTTTTGCATTAGAAATAGAAATATTAACAAACTGTTTGCAACCTGTGGTTATTTGAAAATAATACCCGGCCTTAATAAAAATTCTCTCACATTGAATGTAGTTAGATACTTGAACAGGTTACAACTTAAAAATATTATAGTCATCCAACAATTGAAAACATGAAATATTATGAAGGCTGCATAAAGTATGACTTTAAAATAATTCACTGTGTTTTTTTTTGTTCATCAAAATGTGATACCTGTAATTTTGGTGACCTGTTTTCTGCCTGGCAGCACTCCATCTGTCAGAATTCCACGGAATTAAAATCAAGGTATAGGTCTGCAAAAAAAAAATCGATTTTGATGGTTTTAACCATGTCAAAAAATTGTTAGGAATAGGTTTAAATTTGTTTATAAGTCTCAGAAAAAGTTTGATTGTATTTTCAGAAGATATTTGAGTATCTTACTGAGGCTTCTAGATCGACGTCAACCTAGCAGCCTC